>OZ025242.1:94788859-94873859 GCA_964019155.1 Osedax fenrisi | reverse complement strand
ATATTAAACTTCTTGAATGATTTGTGGTTTAATAATATATAAGTATTAGGTTTACACTCATCGGCATTTAGTTATAGTATATTATTCATATATTTCAAATACTAATTATATACTAATTATATACTAATTATATAATAATTATATAATAATTATATACCGATTAACACGCGATACCCGTGAAACATTAATGGTAAGCAATGGCGGAATATACGAATAGGTTAAACTCAATTACTCATCGAGTATACTCTGACTTTATTCATAATTAATAAGACTAATTGTTCTGTTTACTCTCTATTATAGGCCTACCTCCACTATAATAATAGGTGACCGTAGTTCTATTATAATGCTACAACGACATCGATAACATTGTTCTAAAACATGCATGCACCATAACGGTACACATATGCATGTGTTGTGTGCAATTCCGATACACTTTAATATAACCTAATACGTACACTTTAACAATAATTTTAAAACATTTTATGACTCAATATTTGTATTCATATATATTCATATTAATATATATATTACAATATATTTATATTATATGATTATAAATTATTGTAATTTATAATTGTATTTAATATTTGTATTCAATAGATAATGGGGTGTCCTTATTCGGCACCCATATTCGAATACGGACACCCTATGTTATAATACGGAAACCATATATCTCACTATAATGTACTATATTATCGATGAACCCATCAGATAAAATAACATTTTTAAAAATACTTATAATTAAGTATTTTTTTTAAATTTGTGATATTGACATATCACCATTACTGACATGTCACCATTACTGACATGTCACAATTATTGTTCAATTCTGTGATGTATTACGTAACTTGTGATTTACATAATTCTAACAGCATAAATATCATAAACTATAACATAATCGGTAAATGTACGATATTCGCCGATTATCTTGTTCTCTTTAAAGCATATGAAATTCAGTTTCATATCCAAGTATACTTATCTATAGATCGTATTTTACATAGACTTAAATAAAGTCGGCTTAAAATTAATTCAGAAAAATATGTATGTCGTAATATTATCATCAACTCCAAGAAAAAGTATTGCATATATGTATATATATATATATATATATATATATATGTATATATGCATACATATATCCATATATTTATAGTACTCGGTTATATATTAATATGGAGGTGGATTTATAAAGTCGGTGTATATATCAACCGCTATCATCGTGGCTATGGACGATACATATACTTACGTAGGTAAAGTAATACAGCATGTAGATAAACGAAATAACCATATAACTAAAACTAAAATCAAATTAATAATAATAGCCTTACAACTATTAAAATATAAACTTGACCTAGTTACATAATTTTACCAAGTTTATTAATTAGGCTAACTTTTCACTGAAAACTATGTGTATATAATTATATATATATATATATATATATATATATATATCTATAGATAAAATATGTAATTTATTGGAATGGCAGTTGCGACTATGCATATATACTTCTATTGATGTATGTTACTCACCATGCCGTTATTGAGGTATAGCGATCATTTGTCTATTGTTAAGAATACCTGTTAAAAGGCTGTTATGCGCCTTGAGGTATTTCATACCAACACAAATAGCCCGATATCGTCGAAATAAAAAGCCGACAGTTTCGGTGTGAATGGCTATACTAATATCGGACAGGTCGACGCACGCCTTATGCGCGCCATATGCGTGTGTTTATATATATATATATATAAATATATATATATATATAAATTACCTATTAAATTAGTAACTTGTCCGAAATCAAATCGATATTTAAAAATGAATAAAAAACGGCCCTATTTCGAAATCAGGCTGTTCTTTGTGGTTGAAACACCTTTAGACGAATCAATTATATACTCGCTAATGACCTTCCTATATACAAAACCCTTCATAGTAATATAATATTAAAATAGGCATCATCAATGTATTATTAGAATACATTATTAATTAATGATATCACCATATATGGTATACAGAATAGAATATTAACTATGTTATTAGTCCTCATCGTATGAATATTAATCACGCCCCATCTATAAATAACTGTATTACATCTATAAATAGATTATTCAATGATATCTACTGCAACGATTCATAACCTGCCTTGCTTAATACTAAGTTTAGTTTAAAACGAATGTTTCCCGAATAAATACTAAAGGTTTATATGGGAATGTAATTATAACTACGACTGTTTTTAAACAATAGCGTATACTGTATGGTGTACACATTGTTGGGTAAAGTTCCTAGCGCTATCCGTTCACGTTCCCGTTCTATTAATTGTATCCGTTCCCGTTCCCGTTTCCGTTCCTTTTATACTATCCGTTCCCGTTCCCGTTCTTTTTATAATACCCGTTACCATTCCCGTTCCTTTGATATGTAACGTATTTATTTCAGTTTTTTTTTATTATTCATAAAATACAGTATACAATGTATACTTCACAATGTACCCTATACATTATACAGTGTACAGTACCTACTAAACAGTGTATAATGAATATTTTACGGAATAAGTCCAACTGTAAGTACACGATATTACCGGATTATCCGGTTATACCGTGTACTAATTATACGGTAAATTGTACACGGTGTAAAATATACATACTCTATTGAGTATAATCTAAAATATACAGTATATATTATACTATATACTGTAGAATGCATATTATCCATATTACAAACTATATAATATTCTCTATATAGTTAAATATAGTCTATAGTTCAAACAAATGGACCTAATTAATAATACACGAATCAGTATGATTTGAGTCTTTCAAACCTAATTGGTAAATTACCAATTAATTTATTACCAATGGTAATAAACTCAAATAGTTTGATTATCCTTTTATTATCAGTTTATATGTTTATTATATTAACACTTTTATCATAATCGTAATGTTAATCGTTATAATTCTTTATTTATATTGTAATAGATTATAAAATAAATATAAAAGATATCTTGAATTAATACTATATAAATATCCGTACTTCCACTGGAAATAGTTCCTATATTTCTGTCTAAGCGTTCCAGTTCCCGTTACCTTTAATTATTCTGTATCCGTTCCTTTCTACGTTCCCGTTCCTATTTTTATATCCGTTACCGTTCCCGTTCCTGGAACGGGAATGACGCCCAACACGATGTATACACGTGTAGTTATAATAATAAAACAATGAGAAATAATTATGTAAATAGTTGACTACGTTTTTCACAAAAGTAGAATTAGGTTTCGATGAGGTGGTCGCCTATACTTTACATTAGAAAGTTGTATTGATCGAGCAGTCTAAATAGACTGATCAATTAAAATGTATACCGTAAAAGATAAGCGACGCATTCCTCGAAACCTAATTATTTTGTAGAACCGCACCCAACACAACCAACGCAATTAATTACATAACATACTTACGTCATTATTCATGAACTACACTTGAAACGGCTTACCCCTTCTATTAACACACGTGTTTATACGTATAAAAACGAAACGGATGTAATAAACATACACACACACATATATATATATATATACGATATACCATTTTTAACAAATACATGTTCAATGATCCACAAAACAAGAGTGCCCTACAATCTCGGGCCGAGAAAGAGATGGACGGATGACTTGAAATAATGGACCAAGAAGAGTAGGCTTAGGTGTAGAGGATAGTATAGACGAGTTGCCCTGTTGACGTACGATACGGAGACGAGTGGAGAAGCTGTGTTGCGAGTGAATCGATCCCCCCCCCTACACGATACACGTATACTTGTCACGTGATCAAAGTAAAGTAAGTGAGTCACGACTATATATTTGTATTTATTTTAAAATGGTTTATTGCTACAAAATCACGTGGCGGTTATGGGCGTCACGAGAAGCAAACAATTATAAAATAAATAGAGTACAATACAAATGAAGGAAAAGGATGGGTATACATATAGGTTACAATGTTAATATTGCATAATGTCAACTACTAATATAGAAGGCTTAGCGCGGGTATGAAGAGTATGCATGCCATCGTTTACGGAACTGGCATCACTAAACTTCAGCTCTCTTTACAACACAAACCTATTGTATTTATAATAATAACAATAATAGAAAGGTTTATTGACTCAGTTGAAAACGATGGACGTTTACACGCGTCGAGTTTAAATAATAAAACAATTACATAATTACGCGAATAATACTAAATTTAAAAAGAAGAAATTATAATGATAACATGAATATGAATATGCGGTTCGTTATATGTAGGTCTGGTCACGTGATATTGAGCTTGTCGCTATACGTGTGCTATCGGACTGTCTCGATGTATCGAACTTATGGCACTTTACTATATCCGTACTTGCTGTACCATACTTTATATTACGTTGGCTTGCCTAATTTCGCGTTTTACATTTTATATTCGTTTATTATGAAACGTAATGAGATAATTGATACTGGTTGCAAATCACATTCCGAAACTTGAAATAGCGGGAGAGGGAGGTAGCGGATACAAAGATAGACACTAATAGATAGAGGGATATATATATAGAAAGAGGGATATATGAGTAGATAGATAGCTTTATAGTAATTGATAATATTCTCCTTAAACCCTTGACTATTGATGATACATATAAATACTTAGGTATCGAAATAGGACCTATAGATAATAAAATAATACAATAGTAATAGAGTTAACATCTAAATTAATATCAATAACTAAACATTATTAAAACCTCAACAAAAACTTAATATACTAAAATCTTATCTTTTACCAAGTTTATTACATAGGCTAACTTTCTCTAATATATATCTTAATTTATTGAAAACTATGGATAGATCAATTAGGTCTTTTGTTAGACGGTGGTTGCGACTACCCAAAGATGTGGTGCAACATGTCCAGCCTTCACGAGGCGCACCGTGTCCATCTCTCCCGTGGAGATGGCGAAGAGGACTCATCACGGCAAGGACCATCTCGAGCCCAAGGCTCGGAGGCTCCAACACCCCCAACAACCGCTGGCATTTTTTTTGTCAGCCGAATCATCCCCCTCGCAACTGATTCGGATGTTACTCTTGAGAGCCGGGGACGTGGAACAGAACCCAGGACCAACCTGCAAAGCCTGCAATATAGCGATCGCTGCCGGCAAGCCATACCTCTCCTGCGGTTCCTGCGACGCAATATCGCACAAAGGGGAGAAGTGTAGCGGCCTGTCAAGGACGCGGCAAGCGCTCGGCATCTGGTTTTGCACGGGCTGCTCGATAGCCGACAACCAGGTCTCTCAACCTTCTCAGCCTTCCCTGCTAACCCCGCCACAGACGTCATCCATAACAGCGTCCTCAGTCCAGCCGACCTGCGACACATGCCATAAAGCTTTTCTCACCGGCAAGCCCTATTTATCCTGCTTTTCCTGCGACGCTCGGTCTCACAAAGGGGAGAAGTGCAGCGGCCTGTCGAGAACACGTCAAGCGCTCGGCATCTGGAAATGTAAGAGCTGCGCCCAAGATGAGACCCAGGCAGCATCGACGCTGAACCCCCCGTCACCCTCACCGCCGCCAGCCTCATCACCGGACTGTACCCTCAGACGCGGTAATCAGGTGACATTGGTAGGCCAAGTCGTCGGAGCTCCCCGACAAGTCTCTTCCTCCGCTGCTTCATCACATCGTTGTACGCATTGCGACAGGGTAGTCAGAGCAACACGTTTCCCAATTAAATGCGGAGGGTGCGATATGCTCTGCCACAAGAGCTGCACAGGATTAGTGAGATCAAGACAGCTTGTCTTTATAGACTCAAACGCTTGGAGATGTGAAGGATGTAGTAAGAAGTCCAACTCTGCAGCAACGGACCCGGCCCTAAGGTTACTCGACGCATCGGTGAAACGGTCAGACTTCGGCTCCAGAAACAGCATCAGGATGCTCCAGTGGAATGCTAACGGCCTGAAAACAAAGATGGTGGAACTCGCGGACGCAGTCAAGAAACTGAAAATTGATATACTTCTAATACAGGAATCAAAACTCAGACCAAACGATAAGTCCCCCTCCTTCCAGGTTACTCAGAAGTTAGAAAGGACAGAGGTACGGATAAAGGTGGAGGCCTTGTGACGTTTGTAAAAGACGACATCCCATTCATCACCGTCGATCACTCATCAGCTGCACCCGGCTCACTTCTCGAAAGCCTCACGGTCAAGTTGAAAACCAGCCCAAATAGTCATCTTTCTTTCACAAATGTGTACTGTCCTCCAACACGTGGCGACCGAAGAGGTCACGAATTTGAAACCACCGAATTACCATATGGAAAGGACGACTTAATCGGTGGGGATCTCAACACCCACTCAAATATGTGGGACCAGTGGCAGCCAGAGGACAGAATGGGCTTGGAGGTAGAAGCATGGCTCCTCGAGAAAGACTTCATGGTGGCGAACGATGGTTCGGCAACGAGAGTGAATGCGGGTACTGGTGGCAGCAGTGCTCCGGACGTCACGTTGTTCCATAGCAGTTTAAGCGAGAGAACGGAATGGTCAGTCAGTGAATGTTTGGGCTCAGATCATTTACCCATAATCTTAAGCATCGATTGTCAGGTTTCCACCCTCTCCCCCCCTCCTATTACCCAGTTAAGATGGAATTGGAAGAAGGCGAATTTCGACGGTTTCAGAGTATGTATTGAGTCATCCATACACACAAACCTCGAGATGGTCGAAAACATGACTCTGAATAAAAAGATGCATTTTCTGAACGACAGTATCATCAAAGCCGCAACCGAGCACATTGGTACGGTGAAAATCACCAAAAACTGCAAGGAGTGGATGTCAAGAGAGATACGGGAGGCGGTAAAAGATAGAAATCGTTTGAGAAGACAAGTGAGTACGAGAAGGACAGACTGGATTGAAGCATGCAGAGTAGTTCAAGCACTCATAAAGGAAAGCAAGGAGAAGAAATGGTTCGATTTCTTGTCGGACGTCTCCTCTTCCTCCGACCCCAACAAAATATGGGAGACCATAAGATCATTGAGCGGACGAAACGCAAACAGCCTCAAGAACGAATCCCTTATTGATGGTGATAAGTGCTACGTGACAAGCCGAGCGAAGGCTAATGCCTTCATGAAGAGATATGCTGAAATCAGTAGGCTAGACATCAACAAAGAAGACAGGCTGAAAAAGACGATACGCCACACACTGAACGCCCCGCGAGCAGATGAGCAGTGCTGTCAACCGTTCAGTACAGTGGAGTTATCCCAGGCAATCGAATCAATGAAAACCAAAGGGGCTCCGGGCAAAGATCAAATCGCTCCTCGCTTCTTAAAGGCTCTAGGTCCAAATGCAATAGACTTGTTGCTAAACATCATAAATGAATCCTGGAGTACGGGTATAAGCCCTTTCTCTTGGAGAGAGGCAATCATAGTCCCTCTTCTTAAGAAGGGTAAGCCGGCCAGTGACATAGACTCGTTTCGCCCTGTCTCCCTCACATCATGCGTCGCCAAGACTATGGAGAGGATGGTGGCAAACAGAATTACATATCTGGCAGAAGTGAACGGTTGGTGGTCTAAGGACCAAGCAGGTTTCCGCTCCCAAAGATCATGCGAAGATCAAGTACTAAGACTTACACAATCAATCAGTAACGCTTTACAGTCAACCCCCCCATCAAGAAGTATCCTTGCACTGCTGGACTTTAGTAAAGCATACGATAAAGTGTGGAAGAACAGGCTATTTCAAATTATGCTGAACAAGGGCGTCCCAAGGGCTATGGTTAACTGGTGTCGAGGATTCCTGAGCGATAGACGAGCGATGGTCAGGATCGACGGCGTATTAGGAAAAAGCTTTAAGCTGCACCAAGGTGTGCCACAGGGAGCAGTACTATCACCTATACTATTCCTATTCTTCATTGATGGTATAAGTGATGTCATTCCGGAGGACGCCCAAATAAGCCTCTACGCAGATGATATTGCTGTATGGGGACAGAACAAGGACAAGGCTAGAGCCCAGGAAGTGGTACAAGAAGCGGTCTCCAGAATAGCCAATTGGTCCAAGTCCCATAAGCTTGTCCTGAACCCCTCGAAATGTGAGTCGACCTTATTCTCCACTTGTCCCAGCGAAGCGAACTGGACTCCGCTTATCCGTATCGAGGAGAACGTTCTAAAGGTGAACCCGACTCCAACATTTCTCGGTGTAACTCTGGACAGAACCCTAACGTTCAGGCAACACGTTACGCGGATAAAATCCAGAGTGATGAACCGAATTAGAATTCTGTCCACACTGGCATCCAAGGAATGGGGTTGTTCAAGGCCAAGCCTATATCGCATTTACCAAGCTACCATACATAGTGTCTTCCACTATTGTGGTCCAGCCTGGCAGCCATGGTTGGCAAAGAGCAATAGGACTATCCTGGAACGAGTTCAAAACAGGGCGCTCCGCGTGTTGACCGGGCAGCTAGCAGATACACCATTAGAATGCCTTCGTCTTGAGGCAGGGATATCATCTTTCGAGACTGCAATAAGGCGTAACTGTGCAGTGGCCTGGGAAAAGTCTGCAAGAGTCCCCTGGTCGAACCCAAGACGCCAGCTCTTCGAAGCCCCCGTCTTCCACAGATGGAAGCGGAAATCCTGGAGTGAGTCGGCAAAAAGAGAGTGTGACGATCTAGGCATCAGCGATTTCGAGAGAAAACCGTTTCCCGGTCCAGGCTCTCCACCGTGGCTATGTCTCAACAATTCTCGAGTTTCGATCCACACGGGATTAGCTAATAACTCGAAGAAGAATAGCAGCCATGTAACGCTACTGGAAGACGCCATATCATCAATCTCTATGCACGGCCCAACCAAGTTCACGATATACACGGACGGTGCAGCTGATGCGGGTATAAAGAATGGTGGAAGCGCGGCGATAATCACGACAGGCGGCCCGAGTAATCCAACCCTGATAAAAACGTTATCCTGTAAGGGTATTCGTTGGACGTCCTCGTACGAGACAGAGGTCACGGCCCTGCTACTAGCAGCAAACTGGATAAAGCAAGAGGGAACAGAGGAAGACCACATCCTAATTTGCTCAGATAGCCAATCAGCCCTCTCGGCACTTGAAGGATCCGGCAAAGAAGACGACAGCGACATAGCCACCGTCCGCAAACGCCTAGCCTCAGTGAAACCTAGAATATCCATGCAATGGATACCCGGTCACTGTGGTATTATCGGAAACGAGTGGGCGGACAAAGCTGCAGGTGTCGCCGCTACTACGGTAACGAGTCTCCCGCCACTCTCTCCAGATACTCAGACGCCCCTGATCTCATACGCCGCAGTGAAGGCCCTAATAATAAGGGAAATAAAGGACCCTCCCACATCGCACCAACGCACAAAAGAGGTATACGGCGACCGTTCTGGGATTACCAACAAAAACAAAAAAATCTATAAAAATCACGGTATCCCAGACGACAACCAGACTCTAAGCAGAAGCGACGCGGTCCTCATAGCGCAACTCCGGAGTGGCCACTGTCACAAGCTCGCAGCATACAGGAATGTTGTCGACCAGAACTCGTCCCCGTACTGCCCATACTGCAAGGACGAATTTGAGACGCTCGAACATTGGCTGAGAGAATGCCCGGCGACGGCCAGAAAACGTATACGCGGTTTTGGGGGTGCGGCGCCTCCCTTGTCCGTCTTGGTGGATGACCCCAAGATGGTCCTAGCGTTCTCTCATGGACTCACGTCCATGTGACGCATCGCCGCACTCAACAACAACAACAACTACCCAAAGATACTTCCCTTGGTGTATTTTATGCACCATGTAGTATTGGAGGATTGGCGATCACCCGTCTATTTTTAACAATACCAGTTATGCGCCTCAAACGGGTAAACTCTATACGTGGAAATGATGATCCCATAATACAAACCATCCCAAATAATATTATATTAAAATGGACATCTCCAAGATACTATGATAATACATCATTTACTACTAATATCGACATTAAAGCATATCATACTAAATATCTTATTAATTCGGCGGATGGACGAGGTCTCGATTATGGCAACCACGCACCTTTTATTAATAACTGGATTAAATTCCTTACTAGATTAATAAATGGTAGAGACTTCGACTATTCGATCAAACTAAAACATGCATTATTATATACAAAATTTAAAACTAAACGAATGTTCCCTAATACGAATACCAAATGTTTAATGAGGGGATTTAATTATAACTACGATTGCTTAAACCATATTAATCAAACATGTAGTTATAATTACAATAATAGAATACATAGACACAATTATGTAAATAGTTTACTTATATAAGTATACATATGTCAATACTAAAAAACATAATTATATCACTATTCTAGAACCACACATCCAAACTCGAAATTGCCTACGTAAACCATATTTAATAATTTATAAAAATGATACTGCATATATAATAGATACACACATATCAATAGATACAATAAATACTGATATAAACTATACAAAAAAGACTAACTACTACAATACTACAGATATCATCGCTTATGCCAAGCAAATAACGGGTGCGAACAGAATAGTATTCAGCGCATCGTGCTGGAATTGGCGCGGTATTCCTTCGGCGCTAACCACACAAGACCTACTAAACCTAGGTCTTAATAAACGTGATATTGAGCTACTTAGTATACGTGTGATTGCCGGTGGTCTCGATATCTATCGAAATTACTGCCGTAGTGGATTATTGTAATATCCACATGTTATCTTGGCCTCTTCCTTGCCAACATTCGTTTATAACATTATTATTTTCTTATTTTGTTTATAACGTCAATAAATGGGATAATTGTGATTGGTTGTCAAGCCAACCAATTTCCGAAAATAGATAGATATATAGCTAACATAATCATATAACCACGGAAGTATTGTATGCTACTTATTACCTATATATAGGTAATAAGTATCATACAATACAAAGGTCACGGACCTCTTACATCCTACTACATGTAGTACGTTCTTCTTGTTTTAATGTAATTCGTTGTTGACTATCACGGTTAGATTAGGTGGAGGTAGGTCGCGTTTTACATATACATGTCACGTGATCACAATATTCAACAGTAGTACACGATATGTGAATTAATCTGTTTTGTATTGACATTGAATTATAAACTATACTTTATGAATATATATTCATCTCCAAGTCACGTATATCACATTCAATACATATGTATAAAAAAATAAAACCTCGAACTCATGAGTAAAGTTGTGAGATACTAATCTATTACTATATACATTACAAGTATATATATATAATAATAATAATAGAAAGGTTTATTGACTCAGAAAACGATGGACGTTTATGTGCGTCAAGATATATATATATATATATATATATATATATATGTATATATATATATGTCTGCTAATCACCTATAGGTGACTACGATGTATATTACGACTACGACTTCCCTCTTTATCGCTCACCTATCATCAGGTATTATACCTTGGCGTTAACGTGACTATCAGCTCTTACGTCACTTATCTTACGCCCGATCTAGCGGTTACGTCACATATAACTCAGCGATTACGTGACTCAGCGTGAACGATATCTCGCGCGATAATGATGACGTCAGCGACGTGATTTGTCGTTATTCCGCGAGATTAGGTTAGGCGTTCACGCGTGTGTATTTACGTGTACGGGTGCCTGTATACGTATGTGTGTGTGTATTTAAGTGTATACGCTATTATTGATTCCGGTCGCTATGTATTCGGCTAATTATAGAGATAGTATAGCATACTTATAATTATAAATATATAGTATGTCTTTTATGTTGTATTAGTTGTATTTTATATTGTATAGCATCATGCATATAAACGTACACCATTCCTTCGATATAGCTATATATAACATGGTAACGCTTTAATTCTGATGTAAATGTCCTAATGTATATTATATATATATATATATATATATATGTATACACAATTACTAAGATACGCGCATATACTTCCATAGTTATAACGAATATGCCGTATGTAAAGAGTTACTGTATAACCACGTGACACCTCTCACCTGCACACGTGACCTGCTCCGCACATGTCACGTGATTCGGCGTAGGTGGAACGTGACTACACTTCGGATACACGCGTGCTTACTACCACGTGACACCTCTCACGTGACACTCGTGTAGTAGTCGTTACGTACATAGTCGTTAGTAGGGGCGCTGCAACAGGGGGGACGGGGGGGATATGTCCCCACCACTTTAAAATCTAGGCGCACCTCCTATGTATTGCCCTCCCCCCACTTTTACCACCAAATTTATTTTGATTGATTGGTCAACTACATACAAATCGTTCCAGCGCTGCTAGTCATTATCCGTAGTGTCGGTAATCCGTTAAATGGATTCTGATTGGTTGAAAAGTAATTAAATATAGGTACGGAAACCATGGAATCCGAGCTGAGAAATATCAGCATCTACGTTATAATTCGATTAAGTAATATGCACCGTCGATTCTGTAAGCAGACTCGTATACTTGGCATACGTAGTTATATAACCAAGAAGAGCGCATTGTACACGTGAGTCACACACGTGAGTCATACGCGTCGTGAGTCATACACGTGAATCATACGCGTCGTGAGTCATACGCGTCGTGAGTCATACGCGTCGTGAGTCATACGCGTCGTGAGTCATACGCGTCGTGAGTCACACACGTGAGTCACACACGTGAGTCATAGCGTATACGCGCTGTTCGTGTTATGTTATGTAACGCGAATGCTGGGTGTACGGCGTACACTGTACGCCGTACGGCTATAATCGAATATGTACGACAATAGGCCTGTTGTTATGTAATCTATTATTATAACGCGCGCTATTATGCGCGTTATAATGAGTATGTAGTGAGAGAGCGTCGTCGTCGAACGAGATATTGCATAATCGTTATGGGCCGGCATCGTGATATTACGTAATAGCGAGGTTGGCGACGGCGTGTACAGTGTATAGAATACACGCGTATACGACATAGGGTTACGTCATATACGACATAGGGTTACGTCATATGTAATCGAGTTCACTTCAAATCAGCGGATTCATTCGCGAATTAAATTCAACGACATAAAAACGGCGAAAAGGATTTGTTTTCGCGTGGTTACGCTTAAAAACTATACTGAATTATACATGCTTTAAATTCAAATAAATAGTATCATATATATATTATGCTAACAACTACGATACGCTCACTTAAGCGAGTTTATATATAAGTGTCGTAAATATTTATCAAATATCCTATAGGGTAAACTAGGATAATGCAGAAAATGGCTTACATTTAATGGCGCTAGCTTTATCAATACAACATGCATAAGTAGGTCTAGGGCGTCATAGAGCTACAGAGACACTCTCTATAGTTCTATAGTCTCAGTTGACGTGTTTATTACATTTAATATAGTCATCGTGAGTGTAGTGCGATACTGTATCTTATATAGCGCTAGTCACTACATTTGAATGATGAACCTATGTAATATACTGTGACGTCATGCTCTATATATAACTAGTATACACATTGTAGTGTATACATTACCCACTATAGGGTGTCGTTTATATTTATTTTAGTATGTACTACAAACTACATACTATGTAGTATGTCCTATTTACATTATCGTGGACCGATCAATAATATTTATATTGCGATCATTATATCGTTAATAACTTAACTTAATAACTTAACTACCATATCTAAGGGTTAACAGTTCTATAAATAGTATTCATGCATGCCTATTTGCGCATGCGCTTTACAAATAAATCGTATCGCCTACACGTTATATAATATTCGTAATAATATTTATTAATTTATTGAAATCTCATATACATATATATATATATTTTATTTATTTATTTATTTATTTATTTATTTAAATCAGACATGAAATACAGAGGTCCATAGAATATAAACGAAAATTAAAAAGAATAAACTAAAAAAAAAAACAATTAATCTAAGAAACGAAATTTAAAATACTATACAAACAATGAGTTATACCACATGGTAAACAGTGGCGATGGGAACACAATATTATATTCATATAATTGAATAATTAGTGAATTACACGATAATTGTATTCGTTTATATAGCGAATAATATGACTTGCGTAATTTAACAGTTAAATTATTAACATAATCGTTAAAAAACATTAAAGAGGCACTATTTCTACGTCTGTAGTTCATAATAATACGATAAGAATTATTATAAGCTATATTAAGTTTAGCCATGCAATATCTATTTGGTATCCATATGCTACAAAGGTATATATTAGAAACAAATGTTTTAAATAGAATAATTTGTGTATCCTTAGAGCAATGCTTAAAGTTATATGATATTGCATAGCTTTGTTTATATAACTTTTTAATATTACTATATATATCAATATCATCAGATAAGTCCTCTGAAATCCAATGTCCAAGATATCTATATAATTTGACAACTTTTAGAAGTTTATTATCTATATATAATTTCACAGGTTTATGATATGATTTATCAAAATAAATTGGTAAAATAACCGATTTATCAATATTAAACGTTATGTGGTTATGGTTAGCAAACTCTTCACAACAACTTATCAACAACTGCAAACCCCCTAGTGATGGTGAAAATAATGCTATATCATCTGCATAACATAGATTATTTATGATATTTCCATTTAAGCAATAACCTGGATGTATTTCATTTAATTTCTTAATCATAGGATTAGTATATAAATTAAATAATAATGGTGAGAGAATTCCACCTTGACGAACACCCCTTGTAACAGGAAAGCTATCCGAAGAATTATTACACCATTTAATATATATTCGTTGGTTTCTATACCAGTAATTTAAAAAATTAATTATGTATAAAGGAATATTATTATCTTTTAATCTTTGAAATAAAATGTTATGATTAATTTTATCAAAAGCTTTGGAAGCATCTAAAAATGCTACGAACATATTAGTGTTATTATTATTATAATCTGTTAAATATTGCTTAAGGGCAAACACACACATTTCAGTACCAAGATTTTTTTTAAAGCCAAATTGATTATCCATAATAATTAATAATAAAGATATTCTATTATGTATAACCTTTTCAATTATCTTACAGATAATATTAGATATACATATAGGCCGATAATTAGTGGAATCATTCGACCTTTTATTTTTATTTTTAACTATAGGTAAAATATAAGATAACATTAGCTTCTTCGGGAAATACGAATGCCGCAACATATTATTAATTAGTAGCATTATTAATTCAATTACAAAACTATTCGCGTGAGAAATATGTTCTATAGATATTCCATCAGGGCCTATAGCTTTACCCCCTTTAATTGATTTAATTATAGTTGAAATTTCAGCATAGTTAGTATATTCAATGTCATTAACATTAATAGTATTGTAAGGATAAGGTATATCAGTAGTACTGTTAAATAAATTAAATTAATTATATATATATATATATATATATATATATATATATTGAATACAATACAAATAGCGGATACAAATGGACACCTCAATAAATCATAGACTTATACATGTTATAAATAACTGTTCAATACAATACAATACAAATAGTAACATTGTTGTCTTGTGTTTTGATTTATCGTTTATTAAATTCTTGATAAACACAATAGAAAAATAAGAAATGTCTGGAGTCGAACCCGGGACCTTTGGATTACTGGATATATATATATACTACTATATATACTAGATTTTGGATTTCCCACTAAACCATAGATTCCAGACATATATATATAACCAATATAACCAATATAATCTATATACAAACGTATACGTTTACAGTTACATGTCCTTTGTGGGATATGTATCTCTACATGCACAAATACATACACATACATACATATACACACATATTATTTTTTATATTGATTTCGATTTTATTAAATGTATTTCCTCGCACCTACGATGAGTGTTATCATACTTTGTATACATCTATAGATGTATCTAATGCACTATACATCGTCATCATCATCATCACCATCATCATCACCATCATCACCATCACCATCATCATCATCACTATCATCATCATAATCACCATCATCACCATCATCACCATCATCATCACCATCATAACCATCATCACCATCACCATCATCATCATCGTCATCATCGTGTACACTCGAGGTGGGGTTTAGCCCATCACTGTCGCGTGGTGTTACACCCCCCCCCCCCGCCCCATCTCCTAGATAGGCTAACCTACACGTATGTACCGTTATATCTCGCGAGATACCGTTCCACGTGATACCACGTGACTCGAGGTCTAATACGCCCACCCGTTTGATGTCGCCCTCTACCGTTACGTTCAGCGCTTCATCTTTAGCCGCCGCACCTACAGGTATATATTTATATATATAAGTACATTCTTTTTGTCGTGTTTTACTAGGCCATCGATCTAACAGTTGACACTTGTACGTCTTTCTGATACATTTATTTCTACACTTTCTGACACTTGTACGTGTATTGTTTAGTGTATTGTCTTTCGTTGACGCGTTGTTAAAATGCAGTATATATATGTACCGAATACAAATACACACACACTCATACGTACACACGCACTCACATACTCACACGCACTAACACACGCATACGCATAGTCACGATTACATAATACATAACGTACTAAACTATATTTCTTTTTACTTTGCGTACGTCACACACACATTATTAATAATAAGTTTCCTATGCATTAGTTATAATGATTAATAACCTTGAATAACCTTGAATAACCTATTATGGCTTGATAATAGCAAGATAGAGACTGGTAAGATACTAATAAAAGACTGATAAGGGAATGGTAAGAGTATGGTAAGAAACTGATAAGATGAATGATAAGAGCTTAATAATAAACTAATAATGGTATGATAAAAGCATTATAAGAGAATGATACTAGACGGATAAGATAATGCCAATATCATGATAAAAGACTGATAATAGCTTGGTAAGTATATGATATGAGACTGGAGATTAATAAGAGAATGGTAAGGGCAATAGCTTGATAATAGTTTGATAAGATCATATTAAGAACATAATAATATACTTATAAGATACTGATGAGAGACTTATAAGATACTGGTAAAATGATGATAAAATACTGATAAAAGAGAGTGATAAATGTTCTGTAAGAGAATGCTAAGATAATGATAATGGAATGCTAATATAATGATCACAGTACACTGTGCACTACGCACTCTAGTGCGAGAATACACCACCGCTTACACGTACCACTAATAACACGCTTTTACGTATGTGTAGTAGGGCGTATGTGTATGGCGTCGTGTAATAATAACAGTAGTAGTAGTAGTAGTATATGAATTGTAATAATAATCTATGTAATCATCTCTTGATATCTCTTAGTATCTCGTGAAATGTATGTGTGTATAGTTATTATTATGTCGAAATGTATTGATTATCATATAAACATACACACACACACATATATATATATATATATATATATATATATATATATATATATATATATATATATATATATATATATATATATATATATATACATAGATCGCATGATATATCATAATAGCTTATAAGTAATAATATATTGCGGTTTATTTGCCGATGTGGAGTGCATATAATATATGTGTGTGATTATTTATGTAATACACATACGCGTATACACTCACAACAATCGCATCGATAAGCACACCCTCATCGCATAACACTCATACACGCATATATATATATATATATATATATATATACACATATATTATAATTTCTTTGTAGTGCAGTTTTTTTCTCTATTATTGATTATAAATGCTATCCACATATGGACCAGATTCCGTTTAAACATATCCCGGTAGTATACCATAGTGTGTGTGTGTGCGCGTGTGCGGTTATGTACGTCACGAATAGTCGCACACTCTGTTACACACTCACGCGCACACTCATGTATACCTGAGTGTGCGCGTGAGTGTGTAACCGATTGTGCGACTATTACAGCATATATGCAGCATATATTACAGCATATATGCAGCATATATTACAGCATATATGCAGCATATATTACAGCATATATGCAGCATATATTACAGCATATATGCAGCATATATTACAGCATATATGCAGCATATATTACAGCATATATGCAGCATATATTACAGCATATATGCAGCATATATTACAGCATATATGCAGCATATATTACAGCATATATGCAGCATATATTACAGCATATATGCAGCATATATTACAGCATATATGCAGCATATATTACAGCATATATGCAGCATATATTACAGCATATATGCCGCATATATTACAGCATATATGCCGTATATGCGGTACACCTTGTACGCTATTTCGCGCACGCTAAGCCGGCTTGTGGAGCATGTGTTTCGATATAATAGCTAACCACCCCGCAGACGTATTGAGATAAAACTTATAGAAAGTAAAATCCGAACAAAAAAATTAGATTCATGGACTAGTTATTGAGCAGTTTTTCCTAGAAAATTAGTACGGGATAGATATACATTTTTACATGGGGTTAATATGTTAAGTAATTTAAATTGTGCATTGATCAGTTATTTTTACATACTATTTTACATACTATACACACGCGCTATCACACGCTCCTGCAGGGTATTGCATGCGAGCACCAACGATATATGTCTGACATATCGGGTTTCTGATATAGCGTATTCGTACGTGTATTTATATAGATACAAACTCGAACTTCAAGTGTTGAAATTGATGAGGTTCGGGTATTATACATATATATATATATATATATATATAATAATAATATTTATTTATTGAAATCACGTATCCGTATCCTATGTAAACTGCATATAATACAAACAATGAATACAAATGGGATACACAACATATATATATATATATATATATATATATATATGTATATAGGTTATAGATATCACACACATATATGTGTGTATTACTATAATAAGAGTGTGTACGACGTACATATCCATATGCGCACAGGAATATCATATAAATATATATATATATATTACATATTAAATATTGCTTCAAATTTAAATAAACATGTGGGTATATATAATCCTCAATTATCGACCATTGAGGTATGCATTATTAAATACAAAGTAACAAATAGTGCTATATGTGTATACGATATATTAAAAGTGATGTGTTGTATATGTAATATCCTATAGTTATAGTTATAGTTATAGTTATAGTTATAGTTATAGTTATAGTTATAGTTATAGTTATAGTTATAGTTATAGTTATAGTTATAGTTATAGTTATAGTTATAGTTATAGTTATAGTTATAGTTATAGTTATAGTTATAGTTATAGTTATAGTTATAGTTATAGTTATAGTTATAGTTATAGTTATATATATAACACATTGAATATTCCCAACAATCTTCTTTATGATTGTTGGGAATATTCAATTAGTTATATATATAATGTATATACAATGTATACATTGTATGTGTATTCACGGATATGTCATTTGTGTCACATTATTAACGTGAAAAGAATAAGACGAGAAACACAGAGAAACACTCTATAGTATAGAGTTTATACACCGTGATGTACATACTGTACTATAGTATAATGTACTGTAATAAGGTAGTATACATTTAATAAATACAACGAGGATTACTGCGATACGTGATAGTTAGGTACTATCATCACTAGGGACGCTGGAACCATGGTGTGTATGTAGAGGGGACCAACCAATCACAATAAATGTTGTTGTAAAAATGGGGGGGGGGGGGGTAACCAATACATAGGAGGTCCTCCTAGATTTTAAAGTGAAGGGGATATATCCCCCCGTCACCCCTGTTGCAGCTCCTTAATCTTTACATAGAGTAATATTATTATTATTAAACACGTTTAGATTGATATGTTATCGTTGTGTATTCCGTGTAAATGTATGTAACATTTATGTTATTTATACTAATTAAATTAGTGATATATGAGATATATTAATATATATATACTATAACCGTAACGTATACTCTAATATTATTAAGAACGTATATATTACCTATACCTCTAATATTTAACATTAATGTGTTGTTAAAACTTTTCTTAACTGTATGCCTATGTATCGTGTAGGAATTCAATTTGTTTTCATTCTAGATTTATTTGAATTAATTGAATTTTAAGTATTCGTAATTGTATTTTAAGCAATATAATATGACGCATGTTCCGAGTTCTGTGGTGACATGTGTTCTACACAACGTAGTATAGCGTATGTGTACGATTACATATATACATACATACATGTATACGCTTATATAAACTGCATTTGTGCATTTATAAATAGTATCATATTTAGCTACGATTTTAAAATCTTGTCATTTAGTAAACAAACACTACATGTATTGCGTTATACTCCTCAGGGTGCATTGGTTTTAGATTATTCTTTGCTTACTTATTAATTAAACTTACAGATGTATTATTTTAATATTTACCGATGTAATCTATTCAACAAATATTCAAATTGAGTATATCGATAAATAATAATAGTATATATAACTATACACGTTTATTTATAAGCGTATTATTATCAATAATATTATTTAAATATTATTTAAATATTTTTGATGCAATAATTTATTACTGACTTAATTTATTAAAGAGTTTCCAAATAATTAGTATATCTCTAATTCATTTGTCCCAAACTATTTCATCCCAGATTATCTTTATTCGTATTTTATTTTTATTTTTATTTTATTTTGTATTTATATTTGATAAAGTTCATTTGTATTTGAATACAAGATTACATAAATATGTGTATTTGTGTTAGATTGTCAGTGAAAAAAGTGTTTATAGGTTATATAAAATGTGCATTTGTATTTTTAAAATGTATTTAATCCAATCCCTGTTATTCTAATAATCGTAGATTTGTATCTAATTTTATCCTATATTTATATATATATATATATTAAAATATGCAAGTAATATATCTAATATATGTGCTATCTCACATTAAATGTCACAAACAATACGTAAATTCAGTTAAACTAAAAAGTACTACTTTATATATTATAATGCTATCACTTATAATTAATTATATGATATCATTATATTTATATATAAATATAGTAATCAATCTTACTTATACCTATCAATCAAATTTAAACGGATACTCGTGATTCACTATAGGTAACATTTCATTGTAGCACATGGTATATGAGTTACATTAAAATGATTAACGATATGCTACATCTTTATATAGTAATACATTATTGATGACTTGTATGATGTATAAATAGAGTACTCTATATATAGTAACGTATATTCATTGACTAATGTAGTTAGATTATCTAAATGTAATACTTTTTTATTATTATTGTGAAACCAACGCGTTAGTATTATACATTACCATTATCAATAATTATTGATAAACACAGAAATATATATATATAAGCTTATAAACTTATATGTTTATATACAAATGTTAAATAATAATCATGTACACATCATATTATAGTATTTAAGGGAGGAGGAGAAGTATTACGGGATGTAGAAATATTACTACGTTCGGTAGTGAAAATGACGGATAATTGGAGAACAAGTTATTTGTATAAATAAAGGAGAGAATTCAATACGCATAATATGTCTGGCAGTGTACAGACTGAATGCTATAATCAGTAAAGAAGCACGGATGAACATAATAGGGGAAATCTGAATGATTTAGAAGACGATAAGATCATCGCAAATATCATAGAACCAACGTGATGTTTGTCATCTTTGTGATTGTAAGACTAACATGATGAATTCATATGATGATGTCGAAGATGATGAAGTTTATTATATAGAAGATACTACTATATATAGGTTACTACTATATATATATACATAATATATATTCTCGCACATATAGGCGTATAACAAATAAATACGAGAAATAACATTACAATTAATAAACGAAGATACAAATAGTAATATAAAGATTAAAATAGTCTTTTAAAATAATTCGAATATGTTTATATCTGAAAGAGGAAAATATATAAATTCTATGAGAATACATTATAAAGGAAATATCACCTAGACTAAACATAAAGTACTGTATTATACCTTAAACATGCCGATGTCTTACAAGTCGTGTTAGATACGTTTTCCATAAAACTGACAACTTTTAAAATTCAATACGCCGTATGGAAGATACTAATGAAAATATTACCTTTCGGGATATTGGCAGCTCCAGAACTATCCCAAATGAGTCCAAATGAAGGATTATAGGGAGTAGAAGTATGGTAGATGATATTTTAATACATTTTATTTAGAAAAACGATATAGCTGTATCAGAAATGAGAGATGCTAAATGATAATACAACAATTTGAAAAAACACTGTTTGTTAGGACACCTATATTGGATATACAACAACATCCGGGAAACTAAAACACGGAGGTGGAAGGATGACCGCAATAAATGTAATGCCATAATCAAAAGATAAGACAGGATCATAGAGTTATAAGGGTATTAGTGATGATCCAATATCTGGAAACAAATTACCTAAAATAGCGATCAAATAGTTAAGTAAACTCATGGGAAAGAAACTACATTTTATATGGGGTAAGAAAGGAGAAATTCTAATTTAAAGAGTTATAAAAAATAGTAATATCTTTGAAAATTCAAAAATATTATAATATAAATCAAAACTAATACTGAAATGTAATACATCATAATATGGCTAGGGAACGACAATAATAACAGGAAAATAAGACACAAACGAGTAGAAAGAAACGAAACTGTATTCATATAGATCAACACGACATCATGAAAATATAACTCGTTCTTGCAATAGTCACTAGCTGAAAACGAGAAATCACGGGTTCGACTCAGGGTAGTTATTTTTTTATCTTGTGTTTATCAAGAACTTATTAAATGATATATCAAACCTCAAGAAAATGATATATACATATTTCTTTTGTATTATCCAGGACCCCTCACAGTTTTTATAACATTTACATTTTACAAGTCTACGACTTACGAGTGGTCCATTTGTATCCGCTATTTGTATTCATGTGTGGTTCAATAAATAAATATTATTATTTTATTATAAATTCGAAGGTTGATGTGGTGATACGTGGTAAAACATGGATAAAGAAATATGCTAGGAAAAAGTTAATTCAAAAAGTTTCATATTATATATCACAAATAATGAATATATTAAAAATAGGAAATAAATACAAATAATATACCTAGAAGATGAACCTTAAGATTAAGTAGAAAAATAAAAATATAATGATAACTTGGAAGAAAATACAAGAAGGACAAATAAAAGAGAAACATATGAGATGCAAACAGAGTACTAGATGAAAGCAGTAGACTAGAACGAAAGAAGCAGACTCGAATTAAAGAGATAGCTAGCGATACACCTATAGATATATGCTGGTATTCAATAATATGGACTTACCTAGGTTGATATTTAATGTGATTTACTTTATATATATATATATATATATATATATATATATATATATATATATATAATAATAATAATTATTATTATTATTATTACTATTATATTTCATATTAGCTAAACATTTAATATTACGAATATCGTAATTTATTTATATACTATATTTACATTTATTATTATGATTATTATTTAGGTATTTACAAACTACGTATAATGGCTAATTATGACCTTAGGAAAGTAGTAACTAAAATTTGAAATATTAAAATAGAGAAAATAATATATGAAGCTTATTATAATTAAATCGAAGTATTAACTTTAAATGTGCACACTTTATAATTAATATTTATATTTTAAAAATACAGGTTGATTATGTATATATATAAGTAATTTTAAAGTTAGAGATCAAATAAAATAGATTACAATTTACATATATAAAATATACTAACACATTTTTAGTAACAATCAATTATGTAATTAAATATTACATCAAATAATTAAATATTAATGGATAAATGTATAACTTAATATTTACATTTTGAAAATATTACTTAATCATGAAAATATGACATATTTTAAAGTTAGAGATTAAACAAAAGATATATATATATATATGTATACAAATAATTTATAGTTTACGAAAGTATTATAATCACTTAAATATTACATCAATGTAATTATTATTCCCTTATCACTTTATCATAGATGATGCAAAATCATTTCCTCTTTTCAATTACTTATTTATACGATATGTACCAACTTCAATCTGCTTTTGACAATATCACGGAATAGATGCATCCTTGGAATTATAATATACTTTACAAAAATGTTCTGTTATGAGGATTGGAAAATACATAATTACTCCGTATTATACTATGAATAATTACTATGATAAAAAAGCATGTTGGTGAATTACAAAGATCTTAGGAAAACTTTCAGTAATGATTTGATTGTCAACATTCATATGTATAATATAAATAATAAAGCTTATAAAAAGTAATTTTTAATATATAGATATAGGTATTATTATAGTTACCTAATATAAATAATGATAACATTTTTATATTAAAGGAATACGAATATCTTATGCAAGACTTATTTTAGGTTCCTTCATTATGAATCTGTATGATATACATCGGAAATAAAACCTTATTTAAAAATATCAAAAGTATTTTACTAAATATATTTACTAGGTACCTATATACGTGTCTAATAATTAATTATATATATTGTTTAATATACGTATATATATACGTATATGTATTATTGTATTATCGTATACCTTATTGTATCGATCTAATTCCTTGATATGTGATTCGCCATATTTTGTTTACTGATTTATATGTCAGGATGTATCATACACATGTAATATAGTTTGATCCTACTTGAGATCTCAATTACTCCGTATTCTTATGAATTCCCGGATAACTTTATTCTTACGAAGGTTCATATCTCTAATTTATTCACTTAGATCGACGCTCACCATATTCAAGTTACGTATGTTAATTCAATCCTTTATTTATTTCAGTTTATTTTTGTTTCGTGACTTATTGTATTATTATATCATTTCTACATTTTGCATTCTTATTATTTCAGTAATTCAATAAACTATATCTATATATAATTAAATAATTTATCTTGATCTTGTAGGGGAAAGTAACCGAATACAGACAGTGCCAGAATACGAACACTCTCGGTATCTCAGAAACCATAAATCCTACAAAAAAATGTTTAATGAATAAAATATCCATAATTATATAAATATTCTAAATAAGTATTTTTTATTTTTTAAGTATTCAAAATAGTGCTGATATACCCAATAAACTTATTTTATTATTACGTTTTTAAATTTATGGAAAAAAATTTCAGCTTAAAACCTTATCAAGAATAAAAATGTATCGATATTAAAACACTATATTATTAAAAAATAAAGCATTCTAAAAATTATATATATTATTTCTATATTTGTTATAAAATATTCATAAAGTTATAAGCATATATCAACAGGTCATATAAGTCCCTAATACGGACACTCTATATGTCTTAATATATGATAACCATATAACCAATCAGCGCGCAGCGTATGAACTATTCTGATTTTCACAAGGGTGTCCGTATTCGGATATGGGTACCGAGTACGGACACCCCCGTTATCTATGGAATTAAAAAATTAAATAAAATTTTAAAATCACAATAATAGGTCTATAATCATATAATCATCTATAATCATATAATATTAATATATTGTAATTTTTGAATAAAAATAATAAGTCATAACATATTAAGACGATTTATTGTTAAAGTGTCCGTATTAGGTTACTTTCCCCTAATTATAAGTAAGGTTAGAGATTAAATTAAAATAAATGGATATTGATCGTAATTATGTTAAATAATTTAAAGTTTACGAAATATATTATAATTAATTAAATATTCTATCACATCTTAAACTTTAAATGATCTATTGTAGATGTTTAGTATACTCATTTAAAATGATTCACATGATTATATGAATATAAGAAACTTAAAAGTTAGAGACTAAATAATAAGATGTTTATACTATATAATTTATGTTTAATAATATAATGAAATTCTATTATTAATTTCTATTAAATATACCTCATTTTAAATTAAATATATTTACTTTTTCGAAATCTGAAAATATATAGAATTATCTATAGTATTATATGAATTAGTAAAACTCCATATTTAAATGTTGCTTGTTTTCATATATTTATGAAATGTAAATGTAAATATATCGAATGCATATATTTTGTTAATTTAAAGATTATAACTTTGTACTTTATATTTGTTAGCTTCTGACGATTGATATTTAATTTTAAATGTATTAAGATTTTAGTTGTTGTTACATTCTTCATCAGTTTCTTTATACATTTCATGAATACTTGAATTATTTTTACTAATAATATTATTAATATGAATTATAATAATTTTTTAGTACATATTTACTTAATTAAATTATATGAGTATTACATTATGGATATTATTATTACATATAAGATGTTATTTGTTGATAATACAATTTTATAATAATAATTATTAATTATAACTAAAATATTTATATCCATATTCATTCACTATTGAATCATTTTAAATATTATCTCATATTAACATTTACGACATAAATTATAAAATTATATAAACAGCACAAAATGTTCAACAAATAAAAGTTATTCAAGAAGACGACATTCAAATCAAAACAAGGCCATTCACAATGAAATAATTAATAGTAGTGTTAAAGAAAATAAAGTTAAAGAAAGCTGCTGGAATAGATAAAATATCACCCGAAGTCTGGAAACAGGCATATTCTACTCACAATTACTTATATTCTGCAAAGAAGTATATAATAAAACCGTTATTAATGTATGGAGAAAAGGTTGTATACTTCCGTTCCCAAAAAAAGGAGATCTATCTAAAGTAAAAAATGACAGGGGAATCACTCTAACATGCATAGAAGCTAAAATATACAACATAATGTTACAAAACAGAATACTTCCTGAAATCGACACAGTATTGCGACTAAATTAAAATGGATTCCGTCAGAGTAGATCGACCTTGGGACAAGTCTTAACCGTTCGTAGAATTATGGAAGGAGTAACAGATAAAAATCTAGAGGCTTGCATTATTTTCGTAGATTTTTCCAAGGCATTTGATTCCATTGATAGAGTTAAAATGTCAAAAATACTAAGAGCATACGGCATTACAATCGAGACAATAAAGGCAATCATAATGTTATATAATAACAATATTCCATGGTTCGTTCCCCCGATGGAGAAACAGACTTTTTTGATATCATGGCAGGAGTATTACAGGGTAACACGCTAGCCCCGCTACTATTTATTATTTTTCTAGACTGCGTTATACGAACATCAATTGATCTTAATTCTGAAAAAGGCTTTACTCTACATAATTCCAGAAGCAGACGATACCCTGCCGTAACAATTACTGATACAGACTATGCAGATGGCCTTTCTCTCTTTTCTGATACATGTGCAGATGCAGAACTTCTAGTCCAAGTACTAGACATTGAGGCTAAATAAATCAGACTGTATTAACAATAAAAAGACTGAATGCATGCTTCTTAACCATAAAGGAATTGTAAAATCTCTTAACGACAACACTCTTAAACAGGTGGAAAACTTCAGATATTTAGGTAGTTAAATGTCATCGACCGCACAGATGTGTTATCAAGAATTGTCAAAGCTTGGATTGCATTGAATAAATTATATACAATTTGGAAATCTACTGCAAATCTAAGGTTGAAAATTAAATTTTGTTAAGCTACTGATGAGATTATATTGTTATACAGATCAGTAATATGGACCTTAACAAAAAAGCTTGAAAATAAATTAGACGGAACATATACCAGAATGCTTAGAGCCATTTTAAACAAGTCCTGGCGTGATCACCCAACAAATACTGAACTATATGGTATCCCCCCAATATCACATCTTATACGCGAAAGAAGAATTCGATATGCTGGTCACTGCTATAGAAGTGACAAATTAATTGTAAGCAAAGTTATACTTTGGAACCCAAATCATTATAAAACGAAGGTAGGGCGCCCTCACGAAACCTTTCTAGATCAGCTGAAAAACGATTAACAATCAGATTATATTTTATTTGGGGTATATTTATAGATAAAAATCTCAACTGGAAAAAAACAGATAAATAATATTAAATCCAAACTTAATCGATGTATCTCTTTAATAAATATATTAAAATCTAAATTGAATAGATAATCATTTATTATTGTATATTACTCTTTATTCCATAGTAATTTGCACTATTGCTCAGTACTATGGGGATGATACGTATTTGAGTAATATGCCATATATTACCAAAGCCCTTTGGGCTTTGGTATTACTATAATACAGAATATATGTCTAAGAGCAATTTATCTAAATAATAGAACAAATATTTACCATATTTAATGATATTATTGATTTAAATATTTATAAATACATGTATAGAGCTTGGTATAATAATAACATAAGGGAAAGTGTCCGACGGATAGGGCCCGAATACAGACACTCTCGTTATCTCAGAAAACATGAACTTTACAACAAAAAAATGTAATGAATAAAATATTCATAATTATATAAATAGTCTTAATAAGTATTTTGTATTTGTTAATTATTCAAAATAGTGCTGATATATCCAATAAACTGGTTTTTATAACGTTTTTATATTTATGAAAAAAAATGTCAACTTAAAACCTTTTCAAGAATATATAAATGTATCGATACATAAAATATAAAACAATATTATTAAAAACTAAAGAATTCTAAACATTATATACATAATTCCAATATTTTTTATCAACTATTAATTAACTTATAAACATATATTTAGAGATCATATAAATATTTAATATGGACACTCTATATGTCTTAATATGGACACCCTAATATAACCAATCAAAACGCATCGTGTGAACTATTCTTAACTTGTATTATTAATTTTTAAAAATAATAAAAATAAATTAATTAAATACTAATTAAATACTAATTAAATGATATTAAATTATTCATAACATTAATTATAAATAATGTAATTGTGATTTATCTGATTGATTCATCAATAATATGTAGTTTATCTAGTGGTAATTTGTATATTCTCAAGAATATACAAATGTATCGTTATAAAATAAAACATTATATTATTAATAACAAAAGAATTCTAAACATTATATACATACTTGCTATATTTTGTATCAAATATTAATTAAGTATAGAAATATTATATATAGAAGATTTTAAGTAGACATTTTTTTTATTTAAATTTAAAAACGAAATAAAAATATAAGTTTATTGGATATATCAGCACACTTTTGATTAATTAAAAAATAAAAAATACTTATTTAGAATATTTATATAATTATGGATATTTTATTCATCAACATTTTTTTGTATGATTTATAATTTATGAGATACCGAGACTGTCCGTATTCGGGCACTTTCCGTATTCGGTTACTTCCCCTCATAGAAGTTATTACTAACTATCAAACATCCTATACATATATAAAGTATTCCACGTATATTGTCATGCATAATCTACCACGGTATAACATGGTAGTATCGAGTGCACAAATAAATACTATTCAACATATAAACTGTACTCCTTCTAAGATAAACTTAGGTCACTAGTCATTGATGACACTTCTCATATAAATAATGATTCATATTAGCATAATAGAAAACATGTATTACCTAAACTTATCATGCCACGTTTTAATCAAATATGCTCCAAATCATTATGTTCCGCTTTATTTATTAATTTCAAATTAGAAGTATTTACATTGGCGAATTATCTTATATTTAAGCAAACCTTCTAAATCAGAAATATTACGTCTTCATGTACCTATGATACACGTAAAGTATTTAAGATCACAAATAGATGATGGGTAATATTAATCTAATACCTTGTATGCAAATGATCTTCCATTGTTCCTAGGTCATAAAATTCATTAAATATTTGTTAATAATTTTAATTGCAAGATATTATAAATTTGATTGATTGATATTTTACTTAAGAAAATATATATTCGCAAGTACAAAGTATAATATTTGCTAATGATAAAATAATGTATTGAAATTAACAAAGAATAATACGAAATCTACAACAACAAAAGAGTGTAAAAGTTTTACAGTTATCGTAAATAAACGAATAATGATCGAAAATAGAAATAATAGATATAGAAAATAGAAAATTGTTGATGAAATATTAATCTCTCATGTATAAACTTTCTAAATTACTCGACCCATAGGTAACCATATTAACTTTAACATTTATACTTGTTAATCTAATAAATATACATTATATGTTATCCTAAAAATATCATTAAAACTGCCTGTGTGGCTCAGTGGCTAAGGCGTCAGACACACAAGCAGTAGGACACGGGTTCGACCCTCGTCCGGACCATTAATTAATTTTATAAAATGGGTCTTAAAATATTATTTAGAAGTGATCTTATATAATTGTGTATAAATAAATGATCGGCTCTCGTTAAAACCATGGATGCCTTAACATGAGAGCGGCTTCAAAGGGACATTAGAGCCATATATGGTTATAAGTGAAAACTTCATCTAAGTTCCTGGATGGGATGAAAGGACTCCACCAAATAAAAAATAACAATAACAATAACAAAGTATCGTATGCTAACTTCAATATTTAGATATTTCGAAACTAATTATATTAGTATAAATATTATTTATCAAACGGTACACCTATATTTACTATTGTCTACTATCCGTTAACCTATCTTTTAAATACGGCGTCACTCAATATTCAGTTGTAGGACCACTTCTCTTTATTATACAATGTCCTTCATTGAGGTATTCTATTTATTCTGACCATCGGTCAGTGATCATATACAATTTTATTCTTCATTACAAATAAAATAAATTTAACCGACAAGCTCGAAAGTGTTCAGAGATTGTTCACAAGGAGGCTATTTGGTACTTGCAGACTACAATATACTACTTATAATGAACGACTAAACTACCTTGGACTAAAATCTCTCGAACTACGGTGTATTCACAAAGACCTGATCATGACATTCAAGCTAGTTAATAATCTATGAAAGGTTGACTACTTTGAAATATTATATTTTACCAAGACAAATTCTAGAACACGTGGCCATGACTTAAAACTCCTGGCTAGTAAGTCACGAACAAATGTGCATATGAACTATTTAAATAACCGTATAATAAAATTATGGAACAAACTTGATTATGAAACAGTTCATTCTCCATCTTTGAATTGTTTTAAATCTCGAATAAATAAATTTAATTTTAATAGATACTTATCTTTTATGCGATCTATCACTTAATTTATTTTCATATTTATTATTATCTTATAGCATGTAACCGTTCCATGTAATTCGTAAATTCAATATCTTTATGTAAGATATATCATGCAAATATTATTTAATTATATATAATTAGATATATCTTAATCTTATGTATTGCGAACGTTTGATATTTATTTTATATATATTAATTTAATTAACTTACTTATTTCCTATTGTTAATTTAAATGTTTACTATATACTATAATATTTATATTTATGAATTATCATGAATAAAATTCAATAATAATAATAATAATAATACATTTAATAAATCTTTATCATTAGGCGTATGTCCTAATAAATGGAAATTAAGTTTTATCGTGCCTATTTTCATAAAATGGGATCCTACCGATAAAGAAAACTACAGACCTATTTCAATAACGTCTATTATATCTAGAGTTTTTGAACGTATACTGGTTGAGCATATTAACTTTTACTTAACTACTAATTATATTATCTCTGAATCACAATTTGGTTTTAGACGTGGAAAATCTGTAGAATCACAATTACTAAAGTGTTATACACATTGGATTACAGCATTAGATAATAATAAATTCATAGATATTATTTACCTAGATTACGCTAAGCCATTTGATAAGGTATTTCATAATAAGTTAATAGCAAAGTTATCAAATATAGGTATTGTAGGTCCCATTCTAGATTGGATAACAAGATTTTTATCGAAGAGATCATAAAGAGTTAGGATCAATAACACTATCACTGATTCTGCAAATATTTTATCTAGAGTACCCCAGTTATTGGTTCTTTGCTATTTTTGATCTATATAAATTATCTAGTTGATAGTATTGATACAGATATTATAATTAATCTTTGTGCTGATAATACGAAATTAAGTTTAATTTATAATAATTTAAATAATAGAGATAAACTTCAGTTAGCAATTAATAAATTTTATAATTAGTCAGTATTTTGGCAGATTCGGCCAATAAATAATTGTCTTTGACTTTTGATAAAGTTACCATTTCAACTTACTATGTTAATGATGCTAGATTTAGTTATTGTTCTTCCTATATAGATTTAGGTATAACTATCGAAGATAATCTATATTTTAAAAAACATATTGGTGTGGGTTGTACTAATGCCTATAATGTTATTAATCGTAGATCTACAGATTAACAGTAACCTACAAATCGTAGTCCTATATATATCGTAGCTTTATTACAAATAATGTCACTGCATTACTAACAGTATATATATCCCATTCTAGACCTCATCTAGAATTTGCATATACAGTATGGAATCAATAATTCAAAAGTACTTTACTCGTCGTCTTTTTGCTCGTTGTAAAATACCTTATCTAAGTTATGACGAACGAATTCAATTTCTTAACATCGATTCCCATGATATACGCCGACTAAGATTATACTTAATAATGATATATAAACTTTTAATGGTTTGATTGATATTGACCCATCTTAAATCATACAAATCAAAACTACTAATATTACTCGAGGCCACTCTAAAAGACTATATAAAGACTATACTCACTTCTATATATATATTATATTATATTATATTATATATATAACCAAGTGTATGCACTATAGTATACAGTATGTATGTGTATGTGTGTGTATATGTGTGTGTACATTACAGTCAGCATGTGTATGCGTTTATGTTTATATGTATAATATTTCTTATATGTATTACATATGTTTATGTATTAAATTCTATTTATACTGAAATATATTATGCAATATATATAGATATTTTATATATATATTCATGGAATTTGTTATTGTGCTCATTGACCCGTGACATATATATCGAATTATATCAAATTATATTGATAAACTTAGGATTACATTTTCTCTGAATAATAATATTCATACTAGTACATGTAGGGGAAAGTAACCGAATACGGAAAGTGCCCGAATACGGACACTCGGTATCTCAGAAAACATATATCCTGCAACAAAATGTTAATGAATAAAATATCCATAATTATATAAATATTCTAAATAAGTATTTTTTATTTTTTTATTATTTAATGTAAATCTGATATATCCAATAAACTGATTTTTTTATTACGTTTTTAAATTTATGAGAACAAATTTCAACTTAAAATCTTCTCACGAATATACAAATGTAACAATATATTATTAAAAACTAAATCATTTTAAACATTATATACATAATTGCTATATTCTTATCAAATATTAATTAAGTTATAAGCATATATTTAGAGATCATATTAATCCCTAATACGGACACTCTAGATCAGCGATTCTTAACCTGTTTTTTAAATCGCCCTTTTACCCTAGTTTTTACATAATTGCCCCCTGTAAATAAATTAAAATAAATAATATTTGAAACAGTTATTATATTAATGTAATCCTTGTGGTTGATGATTCTTTATTAGTTATTCTATGTTTGGTTCTTTCGATGTGAATAGCAATGTTAAATCTCCATTTCCTACGATATCAAGCCTATTCGGATATTGTCGTTAAAATTTGTATAACAGAACTGAAACCCGTAAAATTAAATATATACATATATTATAATATATAATAATAATATAATAATAAGCTTTTTAAATTAAATATGATGTTGGAAAAGCCAGCAATAATAATTTAATTAATTTATATATATATTGATATTTGTCATTAATATTTAACCAACAGTTGTTTGCACAATATCCTTTATTTTTGAACAATATTTTAAGTTCAGAGTCATTCTGTATATCTATGATATCTTCTTGAATTGAAGGATCTATTTCTGATATATATTGCGGTTAAATGGATCAATGATAAAATCTGGAATATTTAATGGAAATAGGGTAACAAAACGACAATCTATATTTCTTATTAAAATATTCATATGTGAAATATATCGCATTTTTTCATGCAGAAAGTTCTTTTTCAATAGTTTTCAATCTCATAAAATTGCAATATTCACATTATTTCATATTGTTTACATATAATTTTAAATTGAATTTAAATGCACATAAAATATCTTTGACAAGTATTAAGTTATTTCTTTTCCTTGTAGTGACTTATTTAATAAATTTAATTTCTAAAATATGTCTGCTAAACAGGCAAGATCTTTTTTTATATATATCAATTTTGAGTATATAATATTATCATGCTCTTTCATATGTATCAATATAGTATTATATAATTTATGAATACGGATTACATATTTTCCTATGGAGAGCCATCTTACTGCTGTGTGTAATAACAGTTTATCATAGTCTTCATTGTTATCCTGGAATAATGACTTGACTATACGCTCGTGAAGGCTATTACATTTTATTTTATTGATACATTTTATAATAATATCTTGTGAATCAAACAAATTTAAAATCAAGATTTTTTGTTATTAAATTCTCTCTATGAATAACACAGTGCATTGTAAATAATATTGGTATTCCTTTTTTAAGTAATGCAGCAAATCCATTTATTTATTGTTATTGTTATTGTTATTTTTATTTGGTGGAGTCCTTTCATCCCATCCAGGAACTTAGATGCAGTTTTCACTTATAACCATATATGGCTCTAATGTCCCTTCGAAGCCGCTCTCATGTTAAGGCATCCATGGTTTTAACGAGAGCCGATAATTTATTTATACACAATTATATAAAATCACTTCTAAATAATATGTTAAGACCCATTTTATAAAATTAATTAATGGTCCGGACGAGGGTCGAACCCGTGTCCTACTGCTTGTGTGTCTGACGCATTAGCCACTGAGCCACACAGTATGCCAATCATTGCTGGAGAACCATCAATGAATTATTAGAATAAATTTAACATAAAATAAATTATTATTATTATTATTATTATTAATGACATAAGCAACGTTGCTCATTTATAACACCAGATGCTTTTTTCAATTTTTTCATAAAATACACCTATAGGTGATAATATAGTATAGTATAGTATAGTATAGTATACTATAGTATGATAATATTAAAAAGACGCAACACATGAACATAAACTCAAATAAAACGGTAAAATCTATATATGGGGAAGTCTTGAAAAATGTCGATAATTTCATTTATCTTGGAAGTGAAATAGAATCAACCGATAAAGAAATAAAAATAATAATAGCTAAATCCTGGGTAGCTCTAGACAAGTTAAGTTCCATATGGAAATCACCACTCAGCACAACTTTAAAGAGGAACTTATTCAGAGCTGTGGTAGAATATGTTTTATTATACGGCTCAAAAGCTTGGACCCTAACTAAAAAACATGAGAAAAAGCTCGATGGCACTTACACAAGAATATTGAGAGCCATATTAAATATATCATGGAAAGAGCATCCAACGAAGATTGGCCACTACGGAAATATTTCACCATTAACAAGTATAATACGTATACGAAGAACACGTTTCGCAGGCCATTGTTATCGAAGTGAGGAAGAAATCGTAAAATATGTTTTGTTGTGGACACCGAATCATGGAACAACACAGATTGGACGATCCAGAAAAACTTATATAAAACAGCTATGTGATGATACGGGACTAACGACTGAAGAACTAAAGACAGCTATGAAAGACAGGACGACGTGGAAGACAATTGTTGAAAGTTCTTGGGAAACAATCCCGATCCGGTAAGGTAAGTATATATAAAGTATATATACATTATAACGTGTAATACTGTATATTTCAATTAAATTTGTAGGATGTGTCAACTAAATATTTATATTTATGGATCCAATTTTATATATGGAGTATTAATTCAATTATAATTTAAACTCACTTATTCCTAGACTTTATTATTTTTAATAAATAATATACATATTTATATATATTTCATATATATTAATGATATACAATTATAATAAGTACACTGTATACCAACATTGATAAATTATTGCCATAACTATTTGGTGGATACGAAATAGTTTACCATATAATAATGTCTGCTATTAATAGGCTATTATAATAGAAATATCTACCTAAGTTGGTATAGTTAAATAGGTATTGGTTTCATATATATAGGTTTCCTATATGAAAAATCCCCTTTCTTATATTCTTATTAAAAATGTCTATTATAACTTGGATATAATTTGGTATACTTGTATTATTATTTTATATATTATTTAGCCAAGTTTCTAAGAGATATATTATAGGTTTTTACCTATCACTTTTTATAGTAAGAATATTTCAGGGGTTAGGCTTGTTTTGAAATTTTTTGAAAATTCAATATAAAAAGATTGGGATTTTTATATTTTATTAATTGTCAATAAGTTAAATTACAATTCTGTAAAGTGCATATTGATTGGATGACTGCTATGTATAGTTTAATATAGAATAATGAGAAAATATTATATATTTTTGGAAAAAAAACTTATCAACTTATGGTAAAAATGTAGTTTACTTTTTTTTTTTTTTAAATTATATTTAATATATGATATAATACAAATAATTGTATGATCATCTATTCAATCAATAAACACATAATAACTAATATATTCTCAAAATATTATCAATATTTGAGCATTATTTACATAGTTATTGATTTTATTAAGATTAAATTATACACAAATAATTATTCTGAGAAATCAAGTTTGAAAATGACATATATTTTTTATTAAAATATAGATCTTATTTGAATAAAAAGAGTATAGTACATGTTTTTGAATATTTATTATACAAATATTATATGTATATGATGTAGGGGAAAGTAACCGAATACGGACAGTGCCCGAATACGGACACTATCGGTATCTCAGAAACCATAAATCCTACAAAAAAATGTGTAATGAATAAAATATTCATAATTATATAAATAGTCTCAAAAAGTATTTTTTATATTTTAAATATTCAAAATATTGCTGATATATCCAATAAACTGATTTTTTTATTACGTTTTTAAATGTATGAAAAAAATGTCAACTTAAAACCTTCTCAAGAATATATAAATGTATCGATATAAAACATAACAATATATTATTAAAAACTAAAGAATTCTAAATATTATATATATATAATTACTATATTTTTTTATCAATTATTAATAATAAGCATATATCTAGAGGTCATAAAAGTCCCTAATACGGACACTCTAGATTTATTAATACGGACACCCTATAACCAATCAGCGCGCAGCGTATGAACTATTCTGATTTTCATAAAAATCGCGTGCGTTATAATATTAATACCACCAGTAAAGCTAAATCTAAAATGTGTATTATATATATAAGTATATTATTAAACAAATAATCAAACAAATAAATTATTAACTAATTAAATTAGAATAAATTGTTCATAAAATTAATTATAAATAATGTAATTGTAATTTGTCTGATTGATTCATCAATAATATATAGTTTATCTAGTGTATATATGGTTTCCGTATTATAACCTAGGGTGTCCGACGGACACTGTCCGTATTCGACATGAGTACCGAATACGGACACCCCCGTTATCTATGGAATTAAAAGATTAAATACAATTTTAAAATCACAATAATATCTATAATCATATAGCGTCCATCTTAGTGCAATCAGATATATTGTTGAACCATTGATTCTTCGGACGACCCTGCTTTCGCGAACCTTCAACAACATCTTGCATTATTGTTTTGCTGAGACCGTCATATCTGAATATATGCACATACCATTTTAGTTTGTTTGATCATGTGTATCAGAGGATCATATTTGCCGATTGTTGCTATCATCTTCTCTTTTACATACACATTCGTCTTTCCCTGATATTTTATGCCCAGCAACTTTTTGTGTGATTTGTTTTCAAATGCTTGCAGTTTCTTCTGCATTGATGTGCTAATGATCCAGGCCTCACATCCATAAGTATATAAGTACATAAGTATATGTATACTTATGTATATTTCCTAAAATAAGTTATAAGTCTACAATTATTAGATCTATAATATATATCGGTAAATTAAACATATATTAAAATTATAGTTATCTAGGTTACTAGGCTTATCTTGATTTTTTTATGAGCGAAAAAAAAATCATGCCCCAAGCGAGGATCGAACTCGCGACCTTCAGATTACTCTATGCATTACACATGTTTTGATTATGAGACTGACGCGCTGCCTACTGCGCTATCGAGGCACTTGTAAAAAATGCAATAATAAATATAATTAAACTTAGAAATTTGTATTAGTTCCTATAGGTATTATAACAATAATTTATTTTTCACATATTTAATTAATTTTAAATATAGCCTATATTATATATGTCAGATATAAATAAGTAAATCTGTTAATTTCAATGTATTAATTATTAAAAAAATAAAAAACTTTATTACAATAGATTCAATCATTACATTATTTAAATCATTAATAATTAATTATATTTAATTATTTAATATAATTTAATTATTAATTATAATTATTATTCAATAATATATCAATAATTTATAAAAAAAATTCTACTTGGTAGAAAAACTAATTCTACACTGACAATATAATATTGAATATTATAATATGATATTATTATAATATCATATTATAATATATTATAATTATATGATATAATAATTATATCATATAATTTATATCTGATTTACTTTCTGGTAGATTTGCAGATTATTTCAATTACAAAATTCTAAAAATTATTTAATAATAATAATTATTATAATTATTTTAATATTATTATAATTATTATTTTGTATTATATAATAATTATATATTCTAATATTATATTAAATTATTTAATATATATTAATTTATTATATTCATGTAATATATATTAAATAATTTAATTTAATATTATATTATATATAATATAATTTTTTAATTTTAATTTAATTTTATAATTATTATAAAATTATTTAATAATAAGTAGGTAATAACCTATAGGTAAATACTATAGTAATATCCTATTATAATTATTATAATATTATTATAATATTATAATATTATTATAATATAATAATATTATTATGATATAATTATTATATCATATATTATATCATATATTATATGATATAATAATATCATATAATAATACATTTATTTAATATAATATAATATTATAATATATTAAATTATTATAATTAATATATTATTATAATAATATTATATTATATTATATTATATTATAAAGAACATCAGGATCTACAGTATTAAGTTTTCTTTTAATTAATAAAGTATTTACAATGATTTAAAAAAAGTTATTATTCAAATATTTAAAAAGTAAAAATAGAATATCACATTTGATCAAATAACAATTGTAGGATTAAATATTTTTTTAAATAAAATACTTATTCATATTTATCATTAAATTATTAACAGTTCATGTATATATAATGTTTTGATAACTCTTATATTTACATTAGGAGGAGGTCTGTAATCGGGGACTTTCCCTATCTAATTTATGATCATATTAATATAGATTGATATGCCTTTTTATAGTCTGGGTAGGAGTCCTAGTAGTCATACGGGTCTTGGAAGTGGTCGGGGAAATAAATTCCTCTTTACATGTTTATTTTAGTTGTATATATAGGGGAAAGTAACCTATATTATAGAGTAACCTACGGACACTTTAACAATAAATGGTATTAACATTTTATGACTCAATATTTTATTCAATAATTACAATATATTATTATGATTTAAAAATGTTATTTAATCTTTTTATTCAATAGGTAACGGGTGACACCAGGTGTGTCCGTATTCGGTACCCGTGTCCGAATACGGACACCATGTGTTATAATACGGACACCCTATATACCACTTGATAAACTATATATGATTGATGAACCAATCAGATAAATTATAATTACATTATTTATAATTAATTTTATGAATAATTTTATATAATTTAATTGGTAATTAATTTATTATTTTATTAATTAATAATACAAGTTAAGTATCTAAATAATAACATTTTTAGATTTAGTTTCATTGGTGGTATTAATATTATAACGCACGCGATTTTTATGAAAATCAGTATAGTTTACACACTGCTCGCTGATTGGTTATAGCCTATAATGTATAGGGTATCCGTATTAAGACATATAGAGTGTCCGTATTAGGGACTTATATGACCTCTAGATATATGCTTATAACTTAATTAATATTTGATAACACATATAGCAATTAAGTATATAATGTTTAGAATGTTTTAGTTTCTAATAATATATCCATACTTTATATATTCGTGAGAAGGTTTTAAGTTGACATTTGTTTTCATAAATTTAAAAACGTAATAAAATAATCAGTTTATTTGATATAATTAAAAAATAAAAATACTTATTTAGACTATTTATATAATTATGAATATGTTATTCATTACACATTTTTTTGTAGGATTAATCGTTTCTAAGATACCGAGAGTGTCCGTGTTCGATTACTTTCCCCTATTATGATGACTGTTTAAATAGATTATATATAATGTATATATATCGTATGCGATATAACATTATTTTTATTTTTATCTGTAAATCGTAAAATTATGATAATATTTTCATTTATATTTAAATATTATTCCAAACCATGCATGTATTAAACACATTATGTTATACAATAATATAATTTGTATTACGTTATCTAATGTTAATCGCTTAAATTACATATATCTAATTTATTATCATATGTATAGGGTATAGAGTATAACCTATAGAGTGATAGGTTATACGCTGTCTACCACAAGTCCGGGAAGAGGACGAGGATGCGGAAGAGGATTAGAAAGAATAAGTATATCTTCTATACATTAATATAAGTCATAGTATTACAAGTTGACTTATATGAAATATAAATGTATGATTACAAATTATTTCTAAAGTTTTTTATTCTTTTTTTTTAAATATATTAATATTTATATTCTAATATATCCTACTGTTATTAATAAAAATGTGTTTATTTTATTTTATAGGATGATTTTCCTTCATCTGGATGGTCATATGAAATACGAAATAGGCAAGATCTATCATCAATTGGAAGCTGTGATCTCTTAACAAATTTAAAGAATTACCAATAAAATTTACTTTAAAAATAATATAACTTGTAATATAAAATTATTGTATTGTATTTTTAATTTAAAATTTACATAATTTGTTCTAAAATAATGAATTAAATTAATAATAATGAGCCTTGCTTTTATTATTATAACTATAGTCACCTATAGGCAGGGCTGGGCAGTATCGCCGATACAGTATCTATTAAGGCAAAAAATCAGTATCGTAGATGTATTTGTATTTGTATCTATTATAAAAATTATAAAAGTATTTGTAATCGTATCTATTAGTCATAAATAGTATCTACGATACGTATCTAGTAGATACTATCTACTAAGACAATTATGTAAACAGATACATTTTATTAAATAATATATCATTTGGACATTATATGTATTTTATATCAATATTTTATATTATCATATTATAAATTAATTTTAATATATATATATATAAATCATCAATATATTTTAAATCAAATATCTTTTGTAAATATTGAAATTAATTCATTGTTAAAAATTATGATATATCAATTATAGTGATATTCTCAAAAACCATTATATACATTTATTGAAAACAAAGACATTATTTTGATAATATATTTTATATACTAATTGATATATAATTCAAAATTATATATTACTTTGAAAGATAAAATCATTTTAATAAATATGATTAATTCTAAATAATAATAATTAATAATATATTAATAATTTATTTTTTGTATATTTGATAATTTACTATATTCGTGTTGAACATTTGATTTTACTTGTTGTATTATTTACATATAATATACATTATATGTTAATTGTAATATGTATAATACATATTACAATTAACACAGTATTCAAAGAACGAGATAATCTCGAGAAATTCTATAGAATTTCTATAACTAGGTATATAACCTATAGTTATTTATTCTCAAGAATATCTTGTAGGATTTGCCAACTTTTTTTAAAGCAGAAATTCTCCAGATATACAAATACTTAAGTATTTTATTTTATTACTTTTAATGAATTATGATAGGATAAATAATTTATTTAAAAAAAGGCCGAATTTAATTAAAAAGGCAGAATTTAACTCATCTATAAGCCTATAGGTGAATATTGATCATTTTTTATTTTTGTTTTCAAATTAATTATAAATATATTAGTATGGTAAATTAATTATTAATATCATATATTTAATATATTATATATGTTATAGGAAAATATATAGAAAATATATAAAATTAATTAAGGTTATATAAAATATATTCAATTATTCAATTAATTATTTATAAATAAAAAAATACTTATTTCAATTATATAATTATAACAGTTTATAAAATTTACTTTAAAAATAATATAAATTTTAATATGTTATGAAAATGCAAATGTTGTAAACATTTTGAAAATAAAACACGAAGTTTGCAAAATATTTGAAAATAATACGAAAATGATTTTCTAAAATTAAATAAAAATCATTTGCAAATAGGCTAAAGCGCAAATTTTGTAATTTTGAAAATAAAACACGATTTTTGAAAATCCTATATTAATATAAATTAATTAATATATAAATATTATTAATAGATTTTAATTTAATTTTAAAATATAAATTTTATTGCAGATAATTGTTAAAATATATATTAAATATATATTTAATAAATATAACTAGGTTTATAACCTAATTTAATGATCTACATAATAATTATGATAATTGAATGACTGAATTTATTGTAATAAAGTTTTTTATTTTTTTAATAATTAATATTAAATATTAATTATATTAATAAATAAATTATTAAATATTAAAATATTATATTTTGAAATTAGCAGATCTAATTATTTATAGCTGACTTATATAATATAGGCTATATTTAAAATTAATTAAATATGTGAAAAATAACTTATTGTTATAATACCTATAGGTATATATAGTAACTAATACATATATCTAAGTTTAATATATATTTATTAATGCATTTTTACAAGTGCCTCGATAGCGCAGTAGGCAGCGCGTCAGTCTCATAATCAAAACATGTGTAATGCATAGAGTAATCTGAAGGTCGCGATCGCGAAAAAATCGCACACGAAAAAATCATGCCCCAAGCGAGGATCGAACTCGAGTTCGATCCTCGCTTGGGGCATGATTTTTTTTTCACTATGGAAAATAAAACAATCAATATAATGTAACTATAATTTTAATATATGTTTAATTTACCTATATATATCAAAGATTTTGCGAAGCAAAGATATAACACTCCCTATGCATGCAAAGTAATTTAGTAATAGCCCCAACCGCTGCTAGCAGTAGTATAGAACTCACTGAAATAGATTTAGGTTCGGCTCTGTTTGCATACAACAATGTTTTCATTGCTCTATTAAATTACATGCAATATAAATTAGCTTTTACTCACTAAATATATACTTATAGCATTTAAAACATACATATCATATTTGTTTGTTATATATTAGTAATGAACACTTAGTTTTCATCATATAAATATTAATTTAAAGCATATTATTTAACATTTTAAAAGTGATTAGTTAAATACGAATTTACATTATAAACAACGCATAGTTCCTAAAAGTAACCCGCTATAGGTGGCACCAGGGTATTTTGTATACAAATTCGAATTACACGATTTCGCGTAAGTGTTATATCTTTCCTTCGGAAAATCTTTGTATATATTATAGATTTAATAATTGTAGACTTATAACTTATTTTAGGAAATATACATAAGTATACATAATAATATTATCAATATTATCATAACGATTACTAGATTTAATAGAATACATAAAACACTGATGTATATAATTTAATAATTATACATATTAATATTAAAGGCTTACAACGTAATTTTAAAGCTTATAATGTAATTTAATTAATAAATATTCTTACTATAAAACGTGATAGGTAAAAACCTATAATATATCTCTTATAAACTTGGCTAATATATAATGTATACCTATAGGCTATATAGCTATATATATAATAAACATTTTCAGGTAAAAGTGTAGAGAGGTGGGATTTTTCACATATATATATGTAATGTTCAATATCTAGAACATTTAAATTGTTTGTTATTATACGCATTTATATTTTCATTCATAAAATGACTTTATAGTGTACTATATTTATATAGTATTTATACACAGTATTTATTCATTTTCAATAGATTATACACTCAAGTTGGCATTTATAACTTAACCGAACTATAATTGTATGTAAATATTCTCGGATACATCCTCTGGGACTTTATGTTTGGGTAGTTGGACTACCTACGACTATCCTACGGTGAGATACTGTATTTTTTATATTGAACGTTTTCATGCCTCCTATTTCCATATAGATATATTCTCTGATATATTTTATCGGATCTCCGCCGTGCTAATACCTCCTTCCTGAGTTGATCGTATACATCTAAGTTGGTCCGCTGTACCTGAGTTATGTACACATTCAAGTGGGTCCTCGTCATCGTCGCTACCTCTTACCTCGGAACTCATCTGGTGATCTCAAATACCCTCTACTCAATGTGGTGCCCCTCTGAAACACATATGACCTCTATCGAAAGTTCTATCACAACTAGTTTTTATTTTTTATAAACTATAATATTATATTATATTTTATTATATTATATTATGCTATTATTAAACATATTGTACACATTGCACTCTTCCTACTATATAGTATTATCTCACATGTAAAACATGACTCTATAGTTTCCATTATAGCTGTCTCCATCCTTCATATATTATTCACCTATCTAGATCATGGACTCATTTAAATAACCCCCCTCCTTCTATTTTTATTTCCTAATTGCTATTTTTAATTCGGCTAATTTCTCCTTCTCATGCCAAAATTGTCTTTCTACCAAACCCCTCACAAGCCCTCACAAACTTCCTATTTCCAATACTAACACTAATCCTTCCTCCGTTATCCCCGAATGCAATACAAAACCTGAATCTCATACTACATCCCCTTCTCCATTAGCCCTTCTATGTTCCATCTCCCTTACTCCCAAACTACTCAATATTAAAACTCATCCCCTCGCATATCCGTCAATCCTACATTATATCATAATTCAACCCCTATTATTACTCACCACCAACTACCTTTCAACCCCAAATCAATCCATTTATCTCAACCTACTACTTATAATTATAAACCACTATCCTCTCGGCATTCCTTTCCCTCACACATTCCTTATCACAATTATTATGTATCCACCCTTACTTATTCCCGTGTGTCACATCTGAATAACTTACACAATGAAAACTCCCTTATAATAAAATCTAACCTTAACCTTGGTACCTTAACGTTGGTAGCCGTGGTGGCGCGTCTTCTTCATAACAAATATTTTCCATTCCTTCCTATTATGGGCCATCCGTTAGGTTTCTCCCAAACTGTTTTCCGTTCATTTTTTGATGTTGTCGATCCACATCTTTTTAGGCCTAAAAACAACGTCTCCGTTCTTCTACATTTCCTTGTAGGATTAGTTTGGTAAGTTCTTCTGACCGTGTCACATGACCATACAATGTTAGTTTTCGTCGTTTAACGATTGTTAGTAAGTCAGTATAGCGCCCAGCTTGCGATATTCTGGCTCTGATTTCGTCATTTGTTATTCTGTCCTTATATGTAATACCAAGTAATTTGCGGAAGTCCTTTGTTTCAAATGTTCTTATCCTAGTTTCTAGTTCAGCAGTTAGCATCCATGTTTCACATGCATATAGAAATATTGACGTCACTAAAGAGTTCATAAGCCTTAGCTAATATCCCAGTATAATGTGTCTGTCATTCTATATTACTTTCAGGTTGATGCATACTTGATTTGCCTGTTCTGCTCTAGCTAGTATTTCTTTTCTGGAACCTTGTTCATCAATTATTGATCCTATATATTTGAAGTGGTTAACTGTCTCAATATGTTCGTTCTGGATTATGATATTTTGGTTGCAAGTATTATCATTTAACATCAATTTGGTTTTAGTTGGATTTATTTCAATACCAAATTGACTTGCTGCCTCTGATATTTTATTTGCTAGAGATATCATTTATCTTCCGAACCAGCAAGACCATCAATATCATCAGCAAACCTTAGGTTAGTAATTAGTCTTCCATTCATTTTAATTGTTCCATTATGACAGCAAAGTGCCTTTTGCATTATATCTTCTAAAAAGAGATTAAACAGAGTTGGTGAGAGTATACATCCTTGTCTATCACCAGTTTTTGTTGTAAATTCTTCACCAATTACTCCATTTCTCAGTATTGCACTACTCGCTTTATCGTATAGATTTTTGATAATATCAATTAACTTTCTGTCAATATTAAATGTTTTCATTGAAGACCAAAGTACATTTTTCCAAACTCTGTTAAGGAAGTCGATGAATAGATGGTACAGCTTTTTTTTTTTAAGATTATGTTTTTCGTAGATGAGATGTAAATTAAAAATTGTCTCTATAGTGCTACGGTTCTTCCTAAATCCAGCTTGTTCTTCAGATAATATTTGCTCTACTTGTGAATCTAGACGATTTTAAACTATTTTTAGCATAATTTTACTAACATGGTTGATTAGACTAATAGTTCGATAATTAATGCATTGTGTTAGATTACCTTTTTCGGGATTGTTACTATTATTGATTTCGTCCATATTTCTGGCCATTTACTTGTTTCCCAAATATTTGAACATATTCTGTGCATTAAATCAATAATTGAAACGCCACCTTTTAATATTAGTTCCGATGGAATATTGTCTAGACCAGCCACTTTACCTTTATTTAATGACTTTATAGCTGCAACAACTTCTTCTCTTAGAATACCGTTTCCGATGTTGACTTCATTTTCTTCTTCTTCACATTGTTGGTGGTTATTTATAAATTTTGCGTTTCCATTCGATTCGAAGTTATATAGTTCAGTACAATATTCAGTCCATCTTTTTAATATGTCACCTTCTTCAGTCAGTAGTTTTCCGTTTTTATTTTGAATTATGTTGTGAATTTCCTGTTTTTTCTTTGTGAGTGCCTTTACAATAGCATATGCTTTTGTGGAGTTATTACTTACAAGTGGACTATCAATACTTTCACATTGTTCGTTTATCCATGTTTGCCTCGCTTCCCTCATGCCGTTTTTTATATTTTTGTTGAGTAGATTGTATTCCCTTCTACGTTCATTTTATTGAGGTTTTAGTTTTCGGCATTCATCACATTGTTCAAGTATGTTGTCTATTATCCAAGTTTTATTCTTTTTTTCTACTGAATCCCAATTTTGCCGTTGCTGCTTGGTGTATTATTCGATTTAGGGATGTTATCGTGCTCTCAATATTTTCATTTTCATTATTTGTTAGTTCTTCATCTAATTTGTCCTCAATATATTCTTTATAATCAACCTTAGTGGATTTATTTTTCAGTCTATCCATGTTGTAGTTAATTCTGGTACTCTTTAGTTTTCGTTGAGATTTAAATTTTTGTTTGAAAGACATCATTACTATATCGTGATCACTGAATATATCTGCTTTATTGTATACTCTAGTTTTAGCAACATTGATACCTGATATAAAACTTTATCATGATATAATCAATCTGATTATGTATCTTACCATTTAGTGAATGCCATGTAGATATTCTCGATTGTTTATGTTTCCCTAATATATTTGCCACGATTAAATCAGTATAGCTTGCAAATTCTAAGATTCTTAACCCATGTCATTGGTAGCCGTGTAACATGCGGTTCCACAGTAATCACTCCAGTCATTGATTGAATCCTTCCCAATTTTTGCTTTCCAGTCCCCCTGAACAATTAGCATATCTTTCTTTTTCATACTATCAATAGTACTTTGGAGTTGTGAGTAGAAATTTTCCATTTTTTCATTAGTGTAATCTGAAGTAGGTGAATATATCTGTATTCTAAATATATTAAGAGGTTTAGCTGTTAATCTTATAGTGCAAATTCTACTTGAAATAGGAGTGAATTCAATTACAGTTTCTTTGATACTTTTGTGTATCATAAATCCAACACCGTTTCTGTGGTAATTGGTTTCACCACTATAGAAGAATTGATGACCATCATCAGTTATATGATTACCATTATCTTTCCATCTTGTTTCGCAGAGTCCGAGTATTTTCCATCTGTATCTTTTCATTTTATTTTCTAGTTCTTGTATACTACCTATTCTATTTAGCGTTCTTACATTCCATGTTCCTATTACAGCGTTGTTACGTAGTCTTAGCATATTTTTGTTTTTATTTTCGTTTTTATCAGAAGTCCATTTATCACATTCGAGTTAACGATATGCGCGGTCCTTTTTAAACTGGGCGACAACCGGGCCGGTATGAGTATATTTATTTTGTTCTTCATGATGCGTTTCTTGAGATTGGTTAGTCCAGCGGATCCCATTCCTCTCTGGCTGTAGTACCCTCATGTAGTTTAGCTGACCAGTAGAAGTCGTTACCAGGGTGTAGCTCGAGTAGCTAATACATGATAGATTGGTAGTATTGATTGGGTACTATGTTCATAATCATTCACATAGTATGAGTAAGCTACTATTATGATACATGGCTACACCCATCGCCCCCAACTACACCCCATATAATCTATAATTATGAATTATTGTCTTAATAAAATCTACTGCATTAAATACCGAGTTTATCTATACCTGATTAACCATCACGATAAATATATAACTAAGGCAACATTTACCAAACATTCTGCCCTAAATCTATATAATCAATTCCTCTATCTTCAAAATATTTTTCAAAGATTTTTGATTGCGAGGAAAAACACCAAATTTGCCCCTATACATTCGCAATAATCTTCCGTTTCATTCACGATTCATGGGTAGCATTAGTTACCATACCTACATTAATAAACTTACTTCCCCAAATTATAAGCCATACTTCAATAATCAGACTAAAACGCACGAATTAAAAAACACCTAATAAGCATAATGCATGGTTCCACTCATCAGTACCAATATTACACTCCGATATTTTTAAATGGAAGCTATCTTATGAAACTTACTTATCTTCTAAACCCAATACCTCCACTCGATTGAATCCTTCACAAATCACAACCTACCGCTTACCCTCCCAAATCATTACTGACCCCTTACCATGTCTAACTACTACTGAGTTAGTAGTACTGACCTTTTACCCTCCGAATCTATAATTGACCCATTACCCTCAGTTATCTTGTCACTAATTAATATTAGGTCACTTAGATCTAATTCACTATTACTTATATCCTACCTGAAATATTCTATAATTAAATGAGTTGCTATTACTGAAACATGGATATCTACAGATGACAATGAGAATTACAGACACATCGACAAATATATATATATAAACCTATCTATACGAAACCTATATATACTATTTTACCAAATAAATCAACAAATAAGATTAACTCATTTTATTCATTTATATAGGCAATACTAATATATATTCTACAAGAGCAATATATAATAACAAAAAAACCAACATCATATATGTACATTATAATGTACACAATTTATACAAATATAGATACAAATTGCATAGAAAAAGGTGATATTTTATTAAAAGAACTGACAGATCATATTTATAAACATACATATCAATTTTAACTTACATGCTTTAACAAAACAATAATTGAAAATAGTTTAATAACAATAATTTAAAGGCATACATTTAACGCGTTATTTCTACAATTAAAAAAAATTAAATTTCTTTAAATCTAATTAATTTCGGTATACATTCGGATAACTAGTTATCTTTATTATACGGAATTACTTTCAATATTTACGTAGTCATTATAGTAAAGGATAAGGTTTTAAAATCGATTCAAAATTTTAAAACGATTTAAAAATGGATTGTAGTACATGTAATTTAGAAATTAATAACGAAAATTATATAATATGTTCATGTGGTAATAAATACCATTATAAATGCTTATATAAAGCAAAAATTATGAAAACAAATTGGTCTAATAAATCACCGCCAAAATATGCTATTCAGTTATTTAGATCACAAAATTTTACATTTAAATGTAATACATGTATAATTAATAATAATGATAATACACCAATAAATCTACCTATTTTAAATAACGCATTACCATCTTCTACTATTATTTATAATAGTAATATTAATAATTTAATAAATAGCACAGAAACAAAATTAAATATGTTATTATTAAAAATCACTGAAATAAGTGAACTGATTGTTGTTAAAAAATCATTCGCTAATGTAACAGCTAATGTAACCTCTACTGTAACCACTTCTGATACCTTTACTGATAATTTGGTAAAACATTATTAATCAGTAAACATTATTAAAAATAATATAGATAGCAATAATGAAATAATTATTCACAATATAAATATTCCTAATAATGATAAAACTAATTTCTTTAAATACTAGGTAAATATTATTTGTAAATCAGTAGATATTAATAAATCGTGTGTATTATCAATAGTTCAATTATCATTTAATAAATTAAAATTAATTTTAGATAATGTGGTCTCAAAAAAAATTATTTTATCAAATGTTAACCGATTATGTAGATTACGAGATCTACAAAATTCATTCATTAGAACAGGCTCTAGATGAAATATCACTATAACGTCATCAGATCTGACATATCAGATCTAAAATATCGATATTATACCATGTAGTTAAAAATAAATTAATTAAAAGTAAAAAAGTATCAAATGTATTTATAATTCTAGAAGTAGTTCCCATGAACCAAGATATATTATAAATAATAAAATTGACTAGAAAATGTCAATTGGTGAAGATAATTTTAGTGTGTTGAAATATTCATATATTACTTATACAAATTCAATTATTAATCAAAATAAAAATAAAACTACAGGTTCTAGATGAATAACCGGCAATAAAGATACAAATATTAAAAATAACAATTACAATATATATTATGATAATGCTTGTAGTATTAGAAATAAAATGTTTTTTTTGGAATTTTTACTTTCACTTAATAAATATGACATTATATGTTTAGTTGAAACATTCTTAACGGTAGATGATAGAGATTCTCTATATTTAATCGGTGGAAAAAATTATATACTATTTAGATACGATAAATTAATTCATAGAGGAGGTGTTGCGATATTTTGTAAATCGAGTTTATGTCCTGTAAGAAATTTTATTTCACACATAGATGTTCAATATATACATTTAAAAATTAATTCAAAAATTCCATTTAATATTATATGTGTTTATAGACCTCCAAATTGTAATGAAGTATCTCATGAACAGATATGTAAATTATTTGATATAACCCAACAAAATTATAATTCTTCTATAATTATAGGAGATTTTAATTTACTAAATTTTAATTGGAAAGAATATGCACATTTCCTAGTTACCCAAAAAGCTATGCATTACTTTACGATTCGATTATTAAAAATTCATTTTCACAATTAATAAATAAGCCAACTCGTAATAATAATATAATTGATTTACTTTTTACTAATGAAAAACAATTACTATCTAATATAAATATTGGAGACTATTTCGGATTACTCAAAAATATAAGTGACCACTATTCTGTTTCATTTAATGTCAATATTGAAAAATACCCATGTAAACAGATTTTAAAATCAAACAATTTTGATTTCAATAATGCTAATATAAAATTGATTAAATATCATCTTTCTAAATGTAATATGGAATATCTATATTCAAATGATTATAATATCGATCAAAAAGTAGAATATTTTAATAATGTTCTAAATAAATTATTTATATCACATATTCCTAATATAAATAATACAATAAAACAGGTATTTCCGAAGAATATATTGAAATTGAAGAAGCAAGTAAAAAATTTATTTTGAAAATCTAAAACTAATTTACAATATAAATATAATTGGAAAGAAGCAAAAAAAAAATTATCCAAAGAATTAGAATCTTTAAATTTTAAGAGATAGATTAATGCAATTAATTCAAAAAATAAATTAAACTTTATAAATTTATGAAAAAAAGACAACATTTAAAATCTGGAGTATCTCCTCTAATTAATATATCAAATAATAATATTTTATTTTCAGATCTCGACAAAGCAAATACGTTAAATTCATATTTTAGTTCAATTCAACAAAATGATAATGGAATTTTACCCGAATTTTATAATTTAACTAAACAAAAGTTTGATAATATTGATTTAAATCTTGAAATAATTAAAATATTTTTAAATAGATCAAAAATTACACATACTTTCGGAACTGATGGGATACCATCTTCTATGTTAAGATTATTACCTAATGAATTATGTAGGCCTTTATATATTATTTTTAAGTCATCTTTATTATCAGGTAATATACCGAAAATTTGGAAAAAATCTATAATCACACCAATTTTAAAAAAGGGTGAACCATATAATTCAAATAACTATAGGCCTATTTCAATAACATGCGTAATGTGTAGAGTATTATAACGTATTATTTCTAAATAATTAATTTTGTATTTAAAATCTAATAATTTATTAACAATATATCAATATGGTTTTATAAGTGGAAAATCCACAGAATTACAATTACCAAAATGTTTAAAATGTTGGTATAATAAATAATAAAAAATGTGTAGATATAGGTAATAGATAGATAGATAGATAATAGTTTATTGAGTATATTCAAAAAGATGGGTAACAATAAATAATAATGACAGAAATATATAAATAATAGTTAGCAAACATAAATAAGTTGTGATATACTCACACCGAAAGTAAATAAAATAATAATAAAGCAATATTTGGGATGTTGATCAAACGTGCTGTACACATCATCAAATAACTAGGGAAGAGGTATCGGGTTGGTCAGGCCCATATAGGATTATATGCCCATAAATCCTGAGAGATGGACGGTCCCTGAATATTGGTTTTTTGACATCTCTCTACACCTAGAATATCAAATGATTATACAGCTTGTAAGATCAAATACCCAAATAAAGTACACAACGAAAACGAAAACTAGAAAAACAATAAAATTATAAAAATAACGACATTACAATTATGCATGTTGAGAATAAAAGTGTCCATTAATATTAATAGTATCTATATTTGTAATAAATATGCTTATAGATTTAGACGAAGCCACATAACGAGGAAGTGAATTCCAAGCGGTACTCACTCTGTTGCTGAATGAATTGATAGTTTCTTTATTAATGCATTTGTCTTTGCGTATTTTGATTAGAGGTCCTCGATTACTTGTAGAATAAGTTGTGAATACCGATGATTTATCAATATCCACGAGATTGTTCAGTATCTTGAAAGCCAGAATCAGGTCAGCTCTTAATCTGCGATGGGATAAATTCATTTAATTGAGAAAACACAATCAAGTATCATAAGTTGATTTAATAAAGTTACATCTGAAGTAAATTCGTTTAGTAAATTTATGTTGAACTTTTTCAATAAGTTTGTTTAGTCCAATAAAGTCTTTGCCTGGATAATAGAAGAACCATATTCGAGTAATGGCCGTATATAGGTGGTACAGGCTTTGACTAGATAATACGAATTATTTGAAATAAAACATCTACAAATTATATTCGAGATCACATAATCTTTGCTACATATGTTATTAATGTGAATATTGAATTTAATATTATCATCAAAAACAATACCAAGATCTCGAAAATTGGAGTATTTTGGAATCAGGGTATTATTTTGCGAATAGAAAGATATATCAGATTTTCCGATTGACATAAAGGCGCATTTTTCAAAAGCTATTTGAAGGTTCCATTTTACTGTCCAATCATATAGATCATTAAGTCCTGATTGAAGGATATTATGTTCAGAAGTATTCCTATACGATAGAGATATGTTAGCATCATCGGCAAAAGAGAGCATGTTAGCTGTGATGAAAATATCGAAGGGAGGTTATTGATATATATTAAGAATAGAAGAGGTCCAATAACGGAACCTTGAGGAACACCTGAACTTGCATGAATATTATCAGAAAATTCATCATTTACTATAGTTCTTTGATTGGACGATAATTTGATGGTAATGAATGATCACCTTTTTTAAATATTGGAATAATATTAGCTAACTTCCATATAGTAGGGCATTGACCTTCATCTAGAATACGTTGAAAAACAATAGATAATGGATATGAAATTTCATAAGATAATAACTTAAGCATACCTTTGGGTAAACCATCAGGTGATGAATTAAATATAGTGGGTAATTTAAAAAGAAATTTCCTTACTATTTCCTGAGATATAAGAAAATTATTAAACCTAGAATCTTTCATTATTAAGGGATCATAAGAAATATGTGACTTGAGAAAAACAGATGAAAATTGCTCAGAAAGACAATCTGCTTTATAAAAGTCATTAGTATAAATGATATTATGATCGACTCGATTTCTGAGTGGAGGTATGAGATTTGTGTTATTTAATTTAGTGGTAATATAATTATAAAAAGAAGATTTTTTATTTGATGAGAGCATTTTGTATTCAACATCAATATTATATTGCTTTATTTTATCTGATAGTAAAGATTGGTTATACCTCCACAAATTATCAGTATATGTATCAAATATGTTTCTATGTAAGACTCTACACTTATTTAGTAGATTCTTAATAGATAAGGGATATTTATAAATTTTAGTTGAAAAAGTAATGGTGTATAACTTGATGATATTCTTAGTAATATTAATAAAATTGTTGATTAGCTCATTACAGTCATTGCACGAGGATAGAATATTAGTATATATTAGGATATAATATATATTGATTTTGCAAAAGCTTTTTATGTTGTTTCTCATGAAAAACTATTATTTAAATTAAAATTATACGGTATATCTAATAAAATAATAAAATGGTTTTATAACTTTTTATCTCTAATTACACGGGTTGAAAATTCTTTTTCTAATATTTCTATTGTAAAATCTGGAGTACCACAAGGATCGGTTTTAGGTCCAATTTTATTTTTATTATATATTAATGATCTTCCTAGTATATTCTCTTCAAAAATTCATAATGATTTATTTGCCGGTGATACAAAAATATATTTTTCATACGCATCTGAGAGTGAAAGATTTCTTTTACAAAATAATTTAAATTAATTTTCACAATGGGTAAATAAATGGCAATTAAATGTTTCATTATCAAAATGTGCAGTTATGACTTTAGGGAAGGTTACTCCATCAAAATATTTTATAAATAATATTCAATTAGAAAACGTTACTTTTTATAAAGATTTAGGAATAATATTTGAAAATAACCTTTTATTTAATAAACATATTGATTATATTTGTAAAAAAAGCTTATTTTTCTTTGAATTCAATTGTTAGATGCATTACTACAAAATCCCCTAGAGCATTATTAAATGCATATACAATTTATTGCAGACCAATTTTAGAATATTCATCCATAATTTGGTCACCTTTTTCAAAGGTTATTAAATTTCGTAGTCTCATATACCACATAGAAAGAGTGAACATATTATTTACTAGAAGATTAATTACTAGATGCGTAGGATATACAAATTCATCAAATATTAATTATAAATCATATATAGAGAGATTGGTATATTTTAAATTAGAATCACTTGAACTTAGAAGATTAAAAATAGATCTAACCACAATTTTTTAAATTTCAAATAATTATAGAGATATAAATATCTGATATTCTTAACATTTTGAATAATTGTAGAACTAGAAGTAATTGTACAAAATTAAATGTAATATATAATAATTATGATAATACAATTACAAATATAATTAATAATAGATCAGTTAATATATGGAATTCATTAAATAATGATATAATAAAATCTATATCTGTTTCATCTTTTAAAAATAAAATAAACATAATCTGTTTTGACAAACAACTTTTTTTTAACAGAAATTTATAATTGTATATTGATTTATGTTTCATTTTGTATCTTATTTATTGCATTAACTCTTCGGGTTTTTTTTTTTTAAATTTGTTTTTGTTATAGAAAATTTGGGTTTTTATATTTATATTTCAAATTTATTATAATATAAAATTAATAATTCATTATTACTACACATAAAGTGGGAAGTATTATTTTATTTTTTGTTTGTTATGTATTATATTTTTATTTTATATATATTTTGTATATATGTTTCAAATGTATTATATTACTAAAATACAATATTAATAATTTTCTATTATTTCAGAGTATAGTGATTATTATTATATTGTTTGTTTCGTAATATTATTGGTATGTTTTTTTATTATCGTGTTCTGTTTTTGTATAGGTATATTGGTTTATTTATTTGTAACGTGTTCTGTTTGTATATATATATATATATATATGTTTCAAATTTATAATACAATTAAGATATAAAATTAATAAAGTACTACCTACTATTATTACAGATTTTGGTATGTATTACATTATTTGTTTATTTCATTCTAGTATTGGTTTAATTTATTTTTAACATGTTCTGTTTATAATATATTTAAAATTTAACATTTAAATATTAAACTATATAACTAATAATGTATTACTAAAACAGGGTACAAAGATAAGAAGAATTCTATAAAGTTAAAGTAGAAATTGAATATTTCGATGCCACTTACAAAATAATGTATTTTATTTATATTTTCGATTATTTTTAGGCTATCTTTTATTTCTATTTTGATCATTTTTCGTTTATTTTTACTATATGATTTATTTCTACTTTCGATTGTTTTTCGTTTATTTTTACGGTAACTATAAAACGTTTTAAGTTCTTTAATGTTTTAATTTCGTATTATTCTTTGTGTATTTCTATAACGTATGTTATTGTTAGCAAATATTTATACTTTATACTTTCGATTATACTTTCGGTTATGTATTTGCTTAAATAAATTATTAATCAATCAATAATAAACACAAAATAATATTGAAAAGTTACAAAATATATATCCTACTATATTAATAAAGTATACAATGTATATAATAATATTAATGCAGAAGAAATTTACAATGCATTATTTACAATATAGGTACTTAATATACCTACTTAATGAATACATTATTTACTATTATTATTTTTAAAGTATCTCCCTAAATATTCTCTAAAAACTGGATAACAAATAATATAAAATGAAATATAAATAAAAAACAAAATCTACTTAATATTTACATAAAAAGTAAAAGTTAATTGGATTTACATAAATATAAATCATTTAAAAATAAACTAAATATAATTATACATTTTTCTAGATACAACTATATAAAAAACTAATACATAATAATATAACTTCGGAAAGAACATTGGAAAACATTAAATAAACTCATTTATAAAACAGAAAAAGAACAAAACATTAAATATATTATAAATATAAATAATAAACAAATATTTGATTCACAAAAAATTGTAAATATATCCAATGATCAATTCATGACTAATATTCAAATATAATTAATGATCAATTTAAAAGACAACAACACGTAAGTACTCCAATAGAATACTAAACTTAAATAACGCAATATACATTGAACCAACAACTCAACTAGAAATTATATATATAATACAAAATTGTATATCAACAACATCATAATGGGAAAGTAACCTAATACGGGTACTTTAACAATAATTGGTCCTAACATTTGATGACTCAATATTTGTATTCAAAAATTACAATATATTAATGTTATATGATTATATATATTATTGTGATTTAAAATGTTATTTAACCTTTTTATTCAATAGATAACGGGGGTGTCAGTATTCAGTACCCATGTCCAAATACGGACACCCTGTTTTATAAAACAAGCAGTGACCGTCGGATACCCTATATACCACTAGATAAAGTATATAGTATTGATGAACCTTTAAGATAAACTATAATTACATTATTTATAATTAATTGTATGAATAATTTAATATAATTTAATTAGTAATTAATTTATTAATTTTTATTATTTCATTAATAATAATAATATAAGTTAAGTATCTAAATAATAACATTTTTAGGTTTAGTTTCATTGGTGGTATTAATATAATAACGTATGCGATTTATATGAAAATAAAAATAGTCCACACGATGCATGCTGCCTGGTTATAGGGTGTTCGTATTAGTGATTTATATGACCTCTAAATATATGATTATAACTTAATTAATATTTGATAACAAATATAAAAATTATATATATATATATTGTTGAGAATGCTTTAGTTTTTAATAATATATAGTTATATTTTATTTTGTTTTATCAATATATTTGTATATTCTTCAGAAGGTTTTAAATTGACATTTTTTTCATAAATTTAAAAACATAATAAAAAAATCAGTTTATTGGACTTTATTTGGTTTATCAAGACTATTTTGAATAATTAAAAAATAAAAAATACTTTTTTAGACTATATATATAATTATTAATATTTTATTCATTAAACTATTTTTTGTAGGATTTATGGTTTCTGAGATACCGAGAGTGTCCGTATTCGGGTACTGTCCGTATTCGGTTACTTTTCCCTAGATAGTAATTTAAAAAATTTGAAAATTCATAAATAATTAAAAGATATCATGTAACCCACAACAATTTTATTTTTCAATAATTAAACCCATATATAAAAACAATAGCCGATATTAAACTAGTAATTATGCATACTTGTTTATCTCGGGATTGTTATTTCCCGGACTGTAAAAGTTCTCTAAATATTATGGTTTATCATAGCTAATCTCATCTCGATCGCCGATATACCAGTATTTCGTTCCAGAGTCCTAATGTAGCTTCCCCGTCTTTTAGTTCCATGATTTGGTTCCCAAAGAACTAGATCCTAAAAAACCTTATCATCTCTAAGTAGGCAATGTCCAGCACATTTTAAGCGTCGACTTCTGATCTTTGACAAGATACTTTTTCTATAGCCCATAAAGTACCTCATTTTATCATTCGTAGATTTCTAGTGTATGTACACTCAAATTGTTTGAGTAGTGTTTTTGTGAGGTTCCAAGTCTCACATCCGTACAGCAGAACCGATTCAACTGTGATGTGCATGAGACTGATTCTTAGTTTCTTACTAAGAGTTGATTTCCAGATATTCCTCATTTAATGACATGTTCTCCAAGCAAGTGCTTTTCTGATTTTCAAATATTTTGCACTGTCTATCCATGCCCCTAGGTACTTGAAGTATTCAACCCTTGTCAGATTTGACCCATTTATAGTAATTAGAGAACAATAATAAACACCAGATTTACTTCCCTTTTTCAGAAAAATAATATAATAACAAACACAATATGGATATACAAAAAACTTAACATAACCTCTTCCATATTCGAGCTATACAATCATAATTTACTAAACAAGTTTACCATAAATAAATAAACACATTATTCCATGATCTAAGTAAAGATTTTGATACGCTAGATTACAATACATTAACACATTCATTAAATAAGTATGGAACAAGAGGTAACTATCTTAAATTAATTAAAGTTATCTCCTAAATAGAAAATAAGCTGTTTTAATTAATATTAAAAATTGACGAATCATTAGAAAATGACAATGAAGTAGATATAATATGTTTATATTTAAGAGTTAATGATATTTTTAGGATAAAACAATGTATACTTATTAGCATTAAGTATACATGGTAATCTTACTATGGGTCTCGTAATTTAGATAGTTTAAGGGGATTCACTATCTTTAAAATAAAAATGTTGTAAAAAAATGTATTTAAAAAATGTGTACATGTATAATATATATAATATGTCAAAATATTATAGGTTAAAAACATATTTAAATCATGAAAAACGTAATTTTAACACTACCTATTTCTAATAAACAAATTACTGTTTACATATATTATAACACTGTTTTTCAATAGTTGTCATTTATAAATTTTAATTATTTAAAAACAGTGATAACAATAATATATTTATGTTAATGTCAACTAGCGACACCTTTTGGTTTTATTGTATAAATGACATTGATTGACCGCTGGTGTTATTCTAAAATAATACTATAGTGTAATTTCATTAGTAAATAATATAATAAATTTTTAACATTAATTATCTCAGAATATTTGTTTTTCTTATGAAATTTACTATTTCTCGGTCAATAATTAACTATACTTAGTAAAATGTTCACAGTATGTTTAATATTATATGTATATTTTATCTATAAGAAATATTTGTGAATAGATATAGAGTTGATAATAAAATTTAAAAAATATATATTTCATTTTGATCAAATTTTTAATATTTTTGATAAGCCAATATTTTCAAAACTAATTTTCTCATCATTTAACATTATATAGAATAATTAATATAATATATCTTAATATTATGCAATTTAACTTATTTAAAAAGCTTAATTAGTCATGATATTTGAATTTTGAATAACAAACCTCCTATCTAATTACATTGAAATATAAAGACCGAATCCACTTAAACATGAGAGTATTAATGTTTAATCAACAATGTCCATTATTTCTATTTTCGATAATTAATCGTTTATTTACGATAACTGTAAAACTTTTACACACTTATTTTTATAGATTTTCGTATTATTCTTTGTTAATTTCAATAAAGTATTTTATCATTAGCAAATATTATACTTTATACATTCGACTATATATTTTCTTAAATAAAATATAAATTAATCAAATTTACGATATCTTGTAATTATAATGGTTAACAAATATTTAATGAATGTTATGACCTATGAGCAATGGAAGCTCTAGCTTACAGTGCATTAGATTTAATATTACCCATTACCTTATGTCCCAGTACATTTTGGTGTTTTTTGTCCGTGTTTTAACGCGTGTAAAAGCCAGACGTTTTACACGATTTGTGACATTTTGTATACTAGAAATTTAAAATATAATTATAAGTTAATATATTATATAGAAATTAATCTTATTTTAGATATAACAATTTATATTCATTTGTTTTATAAAAAAAATAATTGTTTTATATAAAAATTAATTAATTTGTAAGGTGTGACTAATGTTGTACACAGAATAAATATCCGTGTTTTACATAGAAAAATATCCGTTTATTACACCGACATAAATCAGTATTATAAAAATAAATAATATAGCTTAATTTAATATAGGTTGTAACAGAGACGAAACTTTACTTTTAATATAGGGGGGAGATTGGAAAAAAAATGTATATATATATTTATTCACAAATGTTATTTTCCAAATTTAATACTTCTTCTCTCAAATAAATTATTTATAAATGACTTTAATATGTAATCTATGTCTAATTCTTCAAATTGTTCTTTGTGGTTATTGCAAATAATTATCGCATTTAATCTTCTCTGCGTCATCCTATTACTTAGCCATGTCTTTAATCTTCTTAACGCACTTAAATACCTTTCAGCGTCTCACGAACTTGCAGGTTAACTATAAGTAATTTTAATAGGTTTTTAATTTCTGGAGAAAAATGTATTACTTCGTTAGACATAGTTTTAAAATTTGTTATAATATTGTTCAGATTCATGTTGTTATAACGTTTTCTATAACATCTAATTTCGACAATTAAATCTTCTTTACATAACATTAGGTAGTCTTTTATTATATCAATATGTTGTTATGTATTTGAAAATATGTGTTATATTTGTCTGTACAAGCCTATTCATATATGTTGCATTAAAATATGTATTTATTGACTCAATTGCCATATCAATAATTCTATAATAATCTCTTCGATACAATTTTTAGGGATATCCCTACGCTATATTATACAGGGGGATACATTCCCCCGTCGGATTTAGAAAATTTGTTCAAATATAAGATAATTCACATATGTAAATACCGCTAATTTAAAAATAATAAATAAAGCGGAACATAATGATTTATAACATATTTGATTAAACGTGTCATGTTTAGGTAATACATGTTTACTAACATGAATCATTATTTCTATTAGATGTGTCATCAATGATGACTAGTGACCTAAGTTTATCTTAGAAGGAGTACAGTTTATATGTTGAATAGTATTTATTTGTGCACTCGATACTACCATGTTATACCGTGGTAGATTATGCATGACAATATACGTGGAATACTTTATATATGTATACGATGTTTGATAGTTAGTAATAACTTCTATGAGGGGAAGTAACCGAATACGGAAAGTGCCCGAATACGGACAGTCTCGGTATCTCATAAACCAAAATCCTACAAAAAAATGTTTGATGAATAACATATTCATAATTATATAAATAGTCTAAATAAATATTTTTTATTTTTTAATTATCAAAAACAGTGATGATATATCCAATCAACTGATTTTTTTATTACGTTTTTAAATTTATGAAAAAAATATCAACTTAAAACCATCTCAAGAATATACAAATGTATAGATATAAAACATAACAATACACTATTAAAAACTAGAGCATTCTAAACATTATATATGTAATTTCTATATTTGTGATATAATATTAATTAAGTTATAAGCATATATCTAGAGGTCATATAAATTCCTAATACGGACACTCTAGATGTCTTAATAAGCGTATCGTTTGAACTATTCTGATTTTCATAAAAATCGCGTGCGTAATAATATTAATACCACCGATTAGGCTAAATCTAAAAATTATATTTAGATACTTAACTTGTATTATTTATTAATATAATAATACAAATTAATAAATTAATTACTAATTAAATTATATTAAATTATTAATAAAATTATTTTAAATAAGGTAATTGTAATTTATCTGATTGATTCATCAATAATATATAGTTTATCTAGTCGTATATAGGGTGTCCGTATTATGTAGTTCTGTTTTAATAATGATATAAGAAAACTCATTATATAATGTATCAAGATCAGTATTAACAGATGTTCTGTATGTTATAACCTAGATTCTATGGTATATATATATATATATATATATATATATATATATATATATATTGTATTGAGGAATACAAAATGGTTTGTATAGTGTAAGCGATAGAAGAATACAAATAGTAATTGGTGTTTTTGTAAATAATTATTAGATTTGTATACTAGTAATAATAGCTATTATGCCCAAAAAGAGCAATGCCGTTATAGTTATAACCATTATCACTTCATTACGGGGCGGTGAAACCTTCGTTTTTTATTTTTTTTATTTTAGTTTTATTTTAAAATATCAAAATATAGTTTATTTTATAAATAATGATATATAACATGTCATTTAAAAGTAATTATTATTATAATAAATTTAATTTTAAAATATCAGCTTGTGAAAAATTGTAACTATTATTAGCATTTAAAATATACAACTAAACTTGTAGGAAGATATATCTCAGAACGTTTTATTTAATTGTTCACGTTTTTCAAACTCCCCTCAATTGTGAACCTCTTGATGGATCATTGTGTATTTTATGAGTATATATATATAATATTTCTAATAATATGATAGCAAATTAAAATATGCGCATAAATTCTATAGATATAAATATATTACATAGTATCACAAAAACATATATATTTTTGAATTTTAATTGCAGGAATGGAAAATGAATGTTAATATATATATGTTAAACGAGCGAACGAGGTGAACGAATCAAATGTTATTAATACTAACTTAGTACTATAGTACGTAATACATATCAAGGGGGTACGCTGGTTGTGAGAATTCAATGTAAAAATATAGGGATTTTTATTTATATTTAAAAGTCAATTAATCTAAAAATAATTAAGTTATTTTAATTCTGTAAACGGCATAGTGTAGTGTGAATGTCGTTTATGAGAAACTATAATATCATAAGAAAATATTATGTATTTTCGGAAATATAAGTCATCTAATAATGGTAACAATTTATTTCATTTTATTTGTATTTAAATTATATTTTATATATGATATAATGAAAATAAATGAATAAGCCTACAGTTTTATAATATAAACATAATATGTAATACATATTGAAAATATCATCTAGTTATGAGCATCATTTTCGGAGTTATTGAATATATTAGGAATATAATTTAACAACAATAATTTTTCTGAGAAAATCAAGTTTAAAAATAGTACTAAAATTATAATTTATATTTTATGATATTTACATATATTATATTTATATTTTTTAAAATAGGTTGAATTATATATTCGATTATAATGTTTTATATATGCTTTTGAGCTCTAATTTTCGGGAATGTTATATATAACAAACTATATTTGATATTTTTATAATCATTTTTTTTTACATTTTTTAAAATATTTCAAATATTTCCACATCCCATATACCCTCTTAAAGCGTACTCACTATTTTTATCAATATTTATAATCTTCTATTAATGTTGATTACATTCTGTATTCCTATTGTTCGTTATTATTAATTATTTTATTTTCGTTTATATTCCGTTCTATTGTTTTTGTTTTTACTGTTGATGCTTGATTACTCTTGCACAAAGATTCTTTAAAATAAATTAAATTACATTGTAAACCCCAACAATAATCGAGCCATATGAAATAATAAGCTAACCCATGTAGTTAACCTATGGAGATAACCTATGGGGTTTAAATAATGAAACACGTAACACTATATTTTAGGAGTAGAAATAAGACGGTCTTTTAGTGGACCTACATCGATATTAGTACTATATAATTGTTTAAAGCGATATTAACATAGTTGCACGTTCGTCAAACGATTTAACTATATATTTTATAGCTCGATTTCGGAGAAATAGCATAGAAATCATATACGCTTCCACGTTTAACATTATATCTATTCATATTTAGTAACTGATATTCAATATGTGTTTGCCGTTTGTTAAATGGATATTGCCGAGTTGATAAGCCAAGTGATAGTGGTAGCAATACAACCGTAATTATAATATATTAACAAATTGTCATTAAATCCATTGTATTCTAGTCGAGTATTACTAATGCCGATGATTCATGCAATGAACTCGTTACACATACTTTATTGTGTAATACCAACACGTATATTACTCTAAGGATACTTTCTTTGTGATATTAATATTCTCCGAGGGATTTTAATAATTAATAAGTATATACTATTATATAATTTAAGATTGGTTATGTAATTTTAAATCTCAAAGGCACGAATGCATATACTTTGATTCGATCAAATAATGATATGGTTGATGTTTCTACAATACTTAGATACCTTTGAAATAAGCTTAATATTTTACTATCATAAATAATATTAAAATGATCTTCTTACATCTTTATAATATTAGTATCACGTGATTTAATGTATACATCTAGTATTTAACGCACATGACTTACATCGATATAGTTATATTTGCTTCTTTTTTATTTTATAACATACAAGTTTTTTAGCTCAATAATTCTTAATAGAAAATGTATCGTAATACTTTATATCGTATAGGTTCTATTAACTGATTTGATAAAATACAAATAACTGTGTTAATAATTTAATAATGCATTATTGGCTACGACATCGACTTGCATATATTTAATTAATTACGTGAGTATATTAATCGACTACCACGTAATTAGTTAATGAAAATCATAATAATAATATAAATAATTATAATAGTAATAATATGTATAATAATAATCATATTTATAACAATAATAATAATAATAATAATTGATAATATATATATCAATAATGGTATTGGTGATCCAGTAAATTTACGAAATAACGAGTGATAATCTCTTGGAGAATGTTCCAGGAATGTTGCGTAATAATCAGAATGTTGCATAATACTATAATTACGTAATAGTAGTAGTTTTAATTTAGGATTACTTCTACTTATATGCACACAACTATAGTATAATATTAGTATTACTACTACTACTACTACTAATACTACTACTACTACCACCACTACTACTACTACTACTACTACTACAACAACTATTACTAGTACTACTACTACTACTATTACTATTACTACTACTAATACTGCTATTACTATTACTACTACTAATACTACTACTAATATTACTATTACTACTACTAATACTACTACTACAACTATAGTATACTATTACTAATACTACTACTACTACTACTACTACTACTACTATACTACTACTACAACTAGTACTACTACTAATAATACTACTACTATAGTAAAACATTACTACTACTACTACTACTACTATTACTACTACTACTAATATTACATCTACTACTACTACCTTTATATTACATTATAATAAAGGCATACTAATAATATTATTAATAATAATAATAATAAAAAGAACGAAATAATATTGGAAGTAATAACAATAAATATAACAACAACAACAATAATAATAATTAATCACAATAAATATTGCATTATTAAACAGCGATCTGAATTTAACAAATCTACGATTAACTTGAAAGTGAATACTGCAACGATACTTCTGAATACGCGATAGCACGACAACAGTAACCGACGCACGCATACACGGACGAACGCACGCAAACACGGACGTTTAATACTATATCCGGTACTAGAGGTATCCAATACACCAAGCATACACGTATAACACACAAGTAAACATATCATAGGCATACCTAGCACAGGCATCTTAGGGACACGATTGACAGCACCTCACCCCCTCTACTACTACCACTACTCGTACGATACGCATTGCATTGAGGCGAGTGCATATACTTCGACAATATCATTATAGTAGCGTTACGAGTGTATCTATAGGTATCCATGGTAACGAGTCATGTAATACCGAGTAAGTAAACAATAAACGGAATTTATAGGCCTAGTACACACATATTTAAACATATTAGTAAACGACGCTAGATTTGCTATCTGCCACTAGGTGCAGAAACTATATGCCGGCCTAATAGAGATCACGTGATCGGTCACGCTCGAGTTAACTCGTACATGGCGGTCAGCGAACGGCTGATTTCGGCGGCGAAACGAGCCGCTCCGGCGTGCGATTCATCGTCGGAGCGAAAGGCGGACACGCACACCAGCACGTAGGCCGGGTGCGGGTTGTAACAGATACCGTAGCCGTCGGGTACCACGGGACCGTAACACATGAACGCGTCTTGAGATGTCGGAACCTGTGTGGTAGTGATGGTGGTGATGATGATGAGGATGATGAGGAAAATAATAAAAAGGTACGATGATAATGAAGGTGATGATGGTGATGATAATGATGATAATGAAGGTGATGCTGATGATGGTGATGATAATGATGATAATGAAGGTGTTGCTGATGATAGTGATAATAATGATGATAATGAAGGTGATGCTGATGATGGTGATGATAATGATGATAATGAAGGTGATAATGATGATAATGATGATGATGATGATGGTGATGATGGTGATGCTGAGGATGGTGATGATGGTGATGCTGAGGATAATGATGATAATGAAGGTGATGCTGATGATGCTGATGATGGTGATTCTGATGATAATGTTGATAATGAAGGTGATACTGATTATAATGATGGAAGTATGATGACGATTATAATCGTTATTATATATAGGTACCTAATGCCGATTATGATGGTGGTGATATAATCTATATTTGATAATATCATTAACATATGTATAATAGGTTTAGAAACATTCTTCTGCAGTCATTATAATATTTAAAGAAACGTGAATGGAATAGTGATCTGTTATTAGTTTAGAAACTATAGTTGTTCTAATCAATAATGCAAAATAATAAATAGAACAATGAGATTTATTATGGTATTTTTAATACGAATTAGGTTATATGCTAGATAAATATCATAGTTTAAATTATATTAGTGAATATTAAGTAATAGGATAAAGTACGGCCTAATTTTTTGTTAAAATCATCGATTATCACATGATTTTACTAGTCTAAAGAATGGATGAGATCAGTAAATTCGTCTAATAAAATTGTATAACATTTAATAGGTATTCGATACATACATATTCATTGTAATTTAGTATGCTAACTCTTGAGAGTATGAAATTTGTAGATTAATTAGGCGGCATAAAATCTAAATATTGGAAATATAATGGGATACATGGCATAATAATATGAATGCATATACTAAACGTATATGTTATTATAAAGCATTATCAGCACCTTGTATACTTAACCGAGTAGAATGTATTTGGGTGTAATCTAATTTGTTAGAGTAAGAAAATATGTATATCACCTACATTTTACATTTTTTGGTTTTAGGACAAAAAAATGTGTTTATAAAGATTCAAACATCCGTATAAAAGTGAAGTTAATATTTAAAATTGAATAAATGCATCTTTAGTAATTTCAGTAAATATATGTATATTATTAAAGGATATCCATGTTCCCATAAGTGCAACGATATCAAGTATACCATAAGAGTAAATCAACCGTATGATATAAGTTACAAAGTTTGAGTATTATAATAATAAGCAGTAGTGTATGTGTAAAACTATTACGTTTATAAGTATGATCATGTTGGATACACTTGGAATTAAGTAACACGGGCTTAGTTTTAGTTACTTCAGCATAATGAGATTTATAATTAGATAATGAGCTATCCTATAGTGTATCAGAGTTTGCAATAAAGGGACATATGTCTTATTTAGTTAATTTAGAATTATCTACATTCTAATAAAACTATTTAATTCATAAATTGTGATGCGATGGTTGAAAAACATTTATAATTAATAATATCAGCCTTAGTAACACGAAGGCACAATCCTGCTAACTGTAATCCTATATAAGTTTCCTTCGTAAATTTCTGATAAATAATATAGAAAAAAGTGTATATTAATAAGTTTATTTCTAAAAGTAATGAGATTATATTTAGTAAACTGTATAATATTAGCATACTGGGGACAATTGAAATAGATTTAAAGATAACTGTATCAATATACCCAACGATCTTATACGGATAATCATTATTTCTATCGGAATAATGTTCTATAACTAATAAAGGATTACATTCAGAAGGTAGATTAATGTTTTCTGAAGTACTATAAGTATTAGTTTTATATTGATGTACACGTTGCTATATGAAGTACTTCGTAATAGTGGGGTACCGTGGACATGTATTATTAGACATGATTGCTATTACTATATTTTCTGATAAAAGTAACTCGGGTGTAAATACACATTTAATCGACAATACTTTAGTATGTAATCAATATTACTATTATTAGAAAGGTTTCATTTTAAATATAACTGGACAACAGATTTGTTTACATCGCATCAAAATGATTTATAATGATTAATTTTTCTAATATTAATTGGAAGCAATTCCAATTATTAGGGGTAGTTACACTAAACTATCTACCAATAAGTGTGGTTTAATTAAATGTAGGTAAAGTTAAGCTAATAGACTTGGCAGATCTAAGAGAAAAGAAAGATGATATGTATTTTATATTATTTTAAATAATATTTGGAGATTTATAATAAATAAGATTGCGAACTAATGAATATTTTAGAAAATTAAGTTTATATTGTAATAGATTAATGGATATATATATACTATTATAATTTAAATTATGAATTAGACGGACAGAATATTTAATTACTTTATTAATGTATTCTACATTTAGGAATCGGAATATAGTGAATTATCATAGTCTAAGTAGGAGAAAACTAGAGAATTAATGATAATGTGTATGTTTTATAAGAAATAAATTTACGAATGAATTTTATTATATTTAGTGGCATATTAGGTGATTTACATATACATTCTATTTGAAGTATACATCTATAAAAAATGTGATTTGCTCGTCAAAAATAAACAAATTGTTGTACTGTGGGTTTAGAATGAATTATAGAATTATTTAAAAGTAAATTAGGGAAAGTTATTGGTAAAGGTAAAATATCAAGTAGTTAGGTTTTACCAGTATTTAATGGTATGTTATTTCGTAAGAGCCAGTTATTTATTATACTAATTCAGGTTATTGTTATGTCTAGTAATATTAGAATATGAGATAAGTTATATATAACTCTAGTATATAAGTATATAAAATACTATAATATGTGTATGTAGTCAGCTTAAATTGTATATTTAATATTAGAAAATGTTTAAAAATAAGTTTTAATAGATTAATATAAGTACACTACCTTAATGTTTCATGTCACATGTGTCACTCATGTGTCAACATTGCAACTTCAGAAATACAGTCATTAATCAATATCGAATAACTCTATTATCAAGATAACTTTTAATATATTTTAGATAATTATGTGATATATCTATATCAACTAACTGAATACAAATTATATTATGATCAATTGTATTAAATGCTAATGATAAAGCAAACAATAATAATTGTGCTATATGATTCTTATCGAGGGACTTTAATATAAAGTCAGTGATCATGTTAAAAGCAGTTTCAGTTGAGTGAGATGGTCAATAGGCATGCTGGTTTAGAACATATAGATTGTTTGTTAGAAGATAGTCAGTTAGATTTTGTAAGTAATAGTGCTAATAACCAATGCATTTTTATAACAATGATGGAATGTGTAGGAATTAATTTAGTTACAGATTATTTTATGGATTTAGTCATAAGCAGTGTTGAGAATGTTTTTCATAATGGATAAAGGGATAGGGTAATTTGTAGATGAATTTTTTGATTTAATTAAAAGATTGTAGTCTTAAACTGTTGTAAGAATATTAAAATGATATAGATAAACATTTATATTGGTTAGCGTATGAAATACGCTGACATACGCCGTATGAATGATAGTTTATAACTGGGATATAATTTATTCTTGATTATATTACGGTTATTTATTAATATATTATAATATTCTATGAGAAAATCATACAACATATTTATCAAGTACGGTAGCTGGATACTTTTTAGTTTTTTCCTTCCAAGTAAAGTGTCAGTAATACGATAGAGAGCTTTAAAGTTAGGTAGATCTAATGTACAATGCATGTCGGTAATATTGCTATTTAGCTTTTAAGATAATTCTATTGTAATATTTACGATAAATAGGAATTCTGTATAAGTATTAGAGGTTTTTAGCATTATGTTTTATATTTTATATGCAGAATTATGATAATATCGTTTAATTGGAGAAAGCATTAAACTATGGATATTCGGATTGGAGCATATGTATTTAGTAAATCAATAAGAACTTTATTAAATATACAGGTAAAAGTGGTTCAAGATTAATAGCAAATAAAAAATCAGATTTAAATAGGTTTAGAATTAGGTTTAAGTTAGATTTATAATAGGTTTAGAAGTATGCATTTCGATGTGTTATTAGTTTAGAAACTATAGATTTTTGTAATCAAGAATGAGAAATAAGGTACAGTAAAAACAAGATATATTATTGTATTTTTAATATGAGTTGGTTGGGTTGCATGCTGGATATATGCATGACATAATTTGAATTAAATTAGTTAACGTTCAAAAGTGATAGTTAAATAATTAATGATCGCATAATTTGACGAGTCTAAAGAATGAATGAGGTCAGTTAATTCTTCTAAGAAAATCTCCTATGATTTAATAGGTATTCGATATATACATATTAATTGTAATTCAATAGTATGATATTTTTAGGTTAAGCAAAATACCATCAGAATATTGTAAAGTTAATGGGCTATATGACATTATAGTTGGATTAGATTTAACTATAAAAGCAACATATGTATATTCATATATTTATTTAAATAATAATAATAAAGACAATTATTAATGAATTATAATAATATTGATAATTAAGGTAATAAACAAATAATAATGATAGGAATTTGTTTATCAAAGATAAAGATGATGTATATGATGATTATTATAACTAATATGATGCTGTTGATGATGATAATAATAATGATGATGTTGATGATGTTCATGATATCATCATATGATGACTAATATGATGCTGTTGATGATGATGATGATAATTATGATGTTGATGATGATGATGATATCATCATATGATGGTACTAATGTTGATACTGATTATAGTTGTTCTAATGATAATAATGAAGATGATGATGATGATTATGTCGATGCTGCTGTTGATGATGATGATATCATCATATGCTGATACTGATTTGATGATGATGATGATGATGTTGATGATTATGATGATGATGATGATGTTGAATAACCTGACTAGTTGACATCGTGAAATGGTTGCAGATAGCGAAAGACTCATCCTCGAACATAGCGGGAAAACTAAGGCCTAGATCTTTAATGATCCTTTTTAACGCCAGGAGGTGATTGTCGAAACCTTGGCCCAAAATCGTCTGCCCATAGTATTATCAATAAATATTCACTTATTATAAATTATCTCTAATTATTTAGTATATACCAGTATGTATAAATTCTTAAAATAAAAAAAATCACTTTACATATATTATTAAGACACATTAATTAATATAGTGTATAGAATTCCTTATATAATTAATTATAAATGTTAAGTATATAAGTTTAGGTTATATATTTATATTTATATATGTGTAAATATATGTTCATTACTATATATATATATATATATATATATTAAATATTAACACACGATCGCGCTAAATATATTAAATAATTATGTTCTTATTAGTTATTGATTGCCGAGTGTCGGTATAATTATTGCATACAAATCGCTATTAATTCGTATAGATTTCTACGCGTATGAACGCACACCTATTCGAGCGCGCGGACGTGTATGCGTACGTGCGTACTCGCCAGGGCATGCGCATACACGCGCGTTCGTGAGCGGTGACCGACGTGCCTATAGGCTAGAACCGGTTGCACACGCGCTTATAGGTTGGTGGGCGAGGGAGTGGGCGAGGGTGGGTAGGGTGGGTGGGCGAACCTGTACTAGTATGTTGGCTTGCACGCCGATAGCTTTCTTTAGTAGGTCTAGTTTCGACTCTTTCTGCGTGTGGCGTGTCACATGATCAGCGGTGTGTCACGTGGTCAGTGATTGTCACGTGGGCGCACGCGCTCTTCGTTAGTCACGTGATAGAGGCGCTATAATCACTTAATCGTTGATACGTAATGACTAGATCGAAACCACGCCGTAATCTAAATATAAACAATACTTAACGTACGCGTATACGTGGGTCGTGCGATACCCAGAATGCACTCGTTACACACTACTACTAGGAATAGTGTAGCGATGTTTAGCGGCAACTATAGTTCGGTGGCTTGACATATATTTGTGTTACGTAATGTCGGATCGGAATAGGGTAAATTGGAGTTTGTCAATTATTACATATTTAAATATAGTATATATATATATATATATATATATAAAGTGATATAACGTGATAATGTAAACGTTATAAAAATATTCCAATTTATATTTCGTATTTGTAATCATTATAATATTCATTTTAATTGTTGTACATATAGTTTTACCTACATAATCATTATGCATGAATGTACTGCGCACTATTACAGTATGGTAAGATAATATATACGGTATATATACATCAATTATTAGATATACACATCAGATTATGGATATTTTTTAAAAGTTATTTAACTAATATTTTATAATTGATAAAAGCATATTAGTGTAATATTCTATATTCGTTTTAAATCGTGTATTGCCGACTGTTTAATGTATGTAGTAGTTCTAACTTATGATACTGAAGTCAACATACGTTAACATTACATTACTAATTATGTTATTGATTCAATGAATTGATTTAAATAATTATTTAACTGATATACACATATTTATTTATATAAATATATATATATATACATATGAATCAAAATAAATAAATAAATATAATCGCTAAGATCAGTAGTTCTAAATCACGCCGGTAGGTGCGATATTCAACTCTCTCATTGAGTTACGACGCGGAGAATATAGTTTGCGTAGAGTTACCTGCGCAGTGACGTCATTCATGGCCTTGACCCAGACGAGGGCCTCGGTACTGCACGCCCGGATGTTGTCAACTCGACCTTTACGAAACCGCCGTATGGAGGCGCTCTCGTATGTGGACACCAGCTTGCCGTAGATACTACACGGTGGGGAGGTGGGGGTACGCGGGTGGTGTAGATACGAGCGTCAGTATAGTTGATCGTCGACCGTCGATATCTCGGAATATAAACCACCGATGTGTCCGATATATCTAGTTTCTGAGATATCGCGTTACCTTACACACGTATTTACGTAGGTGCGACACCGAACTGGCGTTTGTGAAACGTTCGAGTTATCGGGATTTCTGAGATATAGACGGTCTGAGATATCGAGAGTTGAGAGACGCCGAGAGAATACGAGAGGCAATTTAAACGTATACATTGTATGTCGTATATGTATATATATACGTTGTAATCAATGTTCGAGGAATATGACGATCGCGCGTGTTGTGACATGCGCAACTATCACACGTGACATGCGCGCCTCTAGACACGTGACATGTACATCACGTGATACGCTATCTAGACACGTGACACTCGTGATGTACTACTCATGACATGCGCGCGCGTGATTTATCGATACCCGTGCGCGTAAGGAAAGTATATTAATGGGTATTTATTTAGAAATACATGATTTATATATTATATTTATATTTTATTATAGGATATAGGATACGCCGTATTATTAATATAAACATTATAAAATACGCAACCTTCCTATTCATAATATATATATTTCAATAATTAGGAATTAAAAATGAATACATATATTTACAATATTTGTCGTATATTCGACTAGCGAGGTTAGCGAGTTCAAAGGTTACGCTACGCTGTCGGCCAATGAACGTCGCGCACGTGGTTACCATGGTTACCACTACTAACTTGTAGTAGGCGAGCTGCAGAGACAACTGTATGAACGAGTCGGGGCTCATGTTCTTAGACTTGATGTAGGCGCTTCCGAAGTCGCTGTAGCGGAGTATCTCTAAATCGAGGCTCTCTTTCGATCTGGCGAGGGTCACGTGGGAGTAGGTAAACACAAACATATCTTCACGCGTGAACTACGGCTTTACGGCTCAGTTGGCTAAGGCGTTAGATACTCGTTCTTTATTCTATTAATATGTTTATGTATGCATCGTATTCATTTATCTATATTCGATGTTTATATTGTGAAATAATAGCGCGTTTTGCCTATTTCCATGAACTTTAAAATAAATATAGATTAATCATAATCTAATATATTGAAATGATATATATATATATATATATCTCTTCAAAGGGAAAATAGACATGCTTATCTACGTATATGAATACTAGGCTAGGTATACACACGGGCGGGATATACCTACAGTGATCCTACATACTACTAGGTCCTACACGATCACTCGGTACGTAGGCGCGTACAGAGATGCGCACAGACGCGCGTTTAGCCGCGTTTTATAATGCGTTTTATTGAAAGAGAACGGGTAACTAGTAGAGCTGGTTGCACATGTCGTACAGTGCATACGTCGTACAGTGTGAATGTCGTACAGTGCATACGTCGTACAATGCATACGTCGTACAATGCATATGTATACGAATATAATCGATATCAAGTACATCGCATAAACATATATAGTGCGACAATCAGTCTCGCCTAGAAAGTTTACGCGGAAGAGATACAAATTGTAGTGGATATATTAAAAAGTTTACCATAGAAAAGATAGAGATTTTAACACGGTGTGGATAGTAACATATCAACAAGTTTAACATAGTAGAGATAAAGATTTTAATACGGTATATTAATATATTAACAAGTTTACCATAGAAGAGATAGAGATGTTAACTCGGCGTGGGTAGTATATTAGATTAAAACGACTACATAAACACCTTATACACATTAGTTATCGATAGTAATCCGTACTAGTAATAATATCCGCGCCCCCGCACATACGTACTCGTTGAGTCGCGTTTCTGCCCGTTGAATAGCGCTCATCGCTGATTGGTCGACGTTCCAGGTCAACAGTTTCGGAAGCTGGAAGTTACACAGCGACCGACGGCGCGGTAGATTTCGCGAGTCGATTTCTTCCCTTCGAGAGGCGATCATCATCGTTACGTCATCATTGTTACGTCATCGAGGTTGTTACGTAATAGTTGGCGATATTACGTAATCGTACGTCATACTTGTCTATCGAGTAATCAGTACTAGTCGATATCTAACTACGATATGGTATTATTATAACGAGCGTACATTACGTAATATGTGATTACATTACTGTAATACACTGAATGTGATAACTGTATTAATTTAAGGGGACGTTCGAGAGTTTACATGTAAAAGATCAGGAAAAGTCTATTTTAAAATTATATAACTTTTTTATTTATTATTATTTTATTATCATTTTATTTGTATATATCAATACTACATTATATTTACTATTGATTATTTTATAGAGTATATATGTGAATACAATTTTCCTATATATATATTTTTTATATTTTTTTTATATTATAAAAAATGTATACAAATATATACACTATAAAATAATCAATAGCAAATATAATGTAACTAAGTAGTATTGAAATATACAAAAATTATAACAAAATAATGATGTATACAAATATTTATAGTCTTTACAAAATAGCTATTTCCCCCTATCTTTTACATGTATATCTTTTACATGTAAACTACGGACGTCTCGCGTCTTTAATGATCACAAATATTATGGAAAATATTAAATAAAAATAATTACTATTTTAACATATTTGGAGAGATATTGTAAAATCATATATTTAATATGAAGGATTTTATTCTAAATACATTACTAAAAACATTTTAATGTTTTTAAATTATTATTACACATCTTAGTATATACGTTATTATAGGTATACCTATAGCACTCAAACCGTGGTCAGATTATATGGTATGTTCGCTTTAATCGAATAATACTTATTAAAATAAGGTATAATAAAGATAAATTGTTATAAAGAGAAAAAAATTCATAAACAATAAGAATTCTTATTAGAATCTTTAAATCTATCTTATAACCTCTCTAGATATGTCCTTATACTGAATAAACATAATGAACACAATTATTTTCTATAATTTTTCAGAATACCGACAGAATATAACCGGAAGTCGGGCTTGTTTCCGGTTACAAGGTGCCACCTAGCGACGGGGTTGTGTACTACTAACATGTACTTGAAGAGATGCTCGATAAGCTGCACTACGACGATCCCCTCTGAAGGCGAATGCTCGTAAGAAAGACCTATAGCTCCGTCAGAACTCACTACGAACTGTGTGTAAGTGTGTGTGTGTGTGTGTAGGTATGTGTGTAGGTGTGTGTATAGGTGAGTATGTAGCTGTGTATGTAGGTGTTTATGTAGGAGTGTATAAGTATATTTGTAGGTGTGTATGTATAGGTGTGTAGGTGTATTTGTATGTAGGTATGTATACATATATGTAGATATGTGTATATATATGTATAGATGTGTATAGGTAATCGTGTAGGTGTGTGTATAGGTGTGTATATGTATTTGTATAGGTGTGTATGTGTAGGTGTACTCGCATACTCGCACAATCATTAGCTAGTTGTCCTCAATTGTACATATTTTGCTAGGATAATCCAAAACAATTTTTTTCTCCGAAAAACTGACCCTTAAATTATAAAATTGTGATCATGATTATAAATAAAGGATTGTGAATAATCGATATCTTTACAAATCTATGGATACTATACGTTACTATATATAGTATACTATATTATACTATACCTGCATTGTCTTATCGAACCACCTATTGTTACTGTTCCACTTTCCGCCGTGAATCATCTGGAATGCCTGTTCGCGACGCCTCTCCTGGAAACTGACACCGGTGACGTCATCTTCATCGTCGGTGCCTCCCCCTCCCCAGCCCGTAGCTCCTCCCCCTTCCTCGTCCGTAGCTCCTCCCCCTTCCCCGCCTTCATCAGAGTCCTCTAGCGGGAGGGCAGGTTCACCGACCTCGTCCAGGCACAACACCATCAGACACTTCTCCACTAGTTCCATGTTCTCGGCGTTCTGTGCATCTGTTTTAGGGAATGTATAGCTAGTCGCATCATAAAGGGGGGGTGGGGGGACATGTCCACCTTACTTTTAAAAGTGGGAGGATATAATATCTAATACCCCCACTTTTAAGATCTAAAATGTTTTGTATTCTTTATGAATATTATATTTCAGCTATTCATAGTCTTTGTAGTATCATTAAATCCAACGTTGATTTGTATTGTGCAACCTAATACAATTCAATCATATTAAGCTCTCTACAAGTGAATTTTAGATTTATCTTCTAGTATATAATAATAATTGATGAGTCTGATATATCCCCCCCCCCCACTTTTAATCACCCTGTGACGCCCCTAATTATAGCATAGACAGTTGTACATATATATATATATATATATATATATATATAGTTAGACATATAGACAGCTAGATAGATCACCGTAATGTATCAACTGATTTTCCACTTGTCCACCTGTCCAACTGTCTACCTGAACAACTGAACAACTGTCCTTCTACAACAACCACACCCATAGTCTTTAATAAATACTCTTTATCGTTGTTTTATTAGCCGCACCCGCACCGACAGTAATCCGCACAATAATAAACTCGCAGCAATGTCGCATATACACATGTATACACATAATATATACACATATAAATATATATATATATATATGCATATATATTTTTACACATACGCACATAGTCACATGTAATTAGCACCTGCATTAAATATAGCACCTACTATAAATACTCCTAATGTTGTATTCACTATCAGATTTGTATACAAATGTATTCACTTCACTATTCAATGATCGACATAACAAATTAGTTGATATATGATATTATGTAACATGCCATTACATAATTACGTTGTCAACATTATACTATGGTCTTTAAAAATTCTGGGCCGGCGAAAAGTATGATATTTGAAATAAATATATGTTATATTAAAAATGATATTATATAAAAATCAGTAAATTAATATATTATATTTAAAATACTATATATGACTTGGAGCAAGATGACTCAGTCTGACTTAATGATGAAACCACACAGCCGCGACGAATGGAGACGGAATTGTATAACAGCCAGCTCATTGATGTCCCCTACTATTCGCGAGTCAGTGGAATAAAGTAAAGTAAGTATATGGCTTGATGCATATAAGTAACTATAAGTGTCATAGATTAACATTTATATATACAACCGTATACAAATAAAGATTATAAGATCACAGATAAAGATTAAAATGATAGTAAAATATTTATAATTTAAAAAAAAACTGATTTATCTGTTATTTATTGTCTAATATATATGTAATATATCTTTTTGTTAATTACTTAATTTTAATAAAAAGCTTCTCATACCTTTTAAGTAAAATATAGTTACTGGAATTGTAGGACATTAGTGGACATTTTCTTATTTTTAAATTATTTAAAATTAGTTTTGTGTAAGTCGTATTCTTATCATACTATACTCATCTATTACTTCTAAAACTTAATATACACACATCTTCATTTATTAATAAAACATAAATAAATGCAGTCATTCTCTTATTAATTTCAGAAGTTATCATATTTTAGTTTAAGGACATATCTTCACCATGTAAATATGAATATATTTCGCCCCCGGTCATTAACACGAAAGCATCGTTAACATCACTATTGTCTAAATCGTGAAACTATTACATTACTTCCATATAAAAGATAAATTAATTTAATTTTAATGAAAGTAACATTTTCGCCGGCCATTTTATCTCGGATCTCTCAAAACGAGGCTCGTGTACATACATTTAAACTACGCACAGTAAGACGGCTCAAAATATAAATATAATACATTAATAGGTATTATACCTATAACTATTCATCAAACTATAATTATTTGTATGTTCTATTGAGTCTCTGAGAGAGTGGCATAGTTAAATGTTAAATGACACATGCATGTTTAAATAATAACATTTTAAAAAACTTTAATTTTCCTTAAAATTTATTTTTTTTCGCCAAACATCATACACTTAATTTTATAATATAATTTAAAAAGATGATGAAAAGAAAAAATAATATTTTTACATTTATTTAGAGGGAATTCATTTTTTTCTGAAAAATATGATATAATGTAATTTTTTCTTATATAATTTATTTATAATTTAATTTTGTATACATATAAATTTTAATTTAGTATATAATATATACTATATATATGTTATAATCATATTATATATTAAATATTTTATGTTTATGTTTTAATTTTTGTAAACATTGAAAATGTATGATAAAAAACATAAACTAAATAATCCTATAAATATTAATATTTCTTAGAATCATTATTTTATTTGTAATGTTATAATTTATTTACATGATATGGAATATTAATACCATTTTATAAAATTGTATTTAAATATAATTATATATAATGCATACATAAAACGTATTAATGTATTAATTATTTTCATATCTACTCCGTGTCCTTTATCATGTCCATGTTAAATTAACATTATCTTATAAGAAAGTAATAGAGTATACAGTGATACGATAAACAATGTTTACTAAACATACACATTCCCCGAGCAGACTTAAGTATCTTAGAATATAGTGTATTGTTCGGTGTAGCCTGTACACGTGTGTGATGGAATACTGACGAGCACGCACACACACACACGCACACACACGCACACACACATGCACGCACGCACGCACACACATTCACGCGTGTTCCGCGCAATCAGCCGAAGCCCGACCATAGACGGCCAACTATAGACGGTCGACGGTATAGTTCTCAAAAGGTCGCTAATTTCATAATCGATGTGCGAACGGACGTGTTGTCGCGTAATTAGCAGGACAATGTGTGCATTGTTCTATTGATATATATGTGTGTGTGCGCGTGTGAAGGTGTGTGTGTACTACAGTGTATTGTATTCAATATTTATGTTATATTTAATGCATGCAATATATATATATATATACATAAGTATATATATATAACATATTATCCTATAGGATACACAAAGATACACCTACTTTACATAATCGCTGCAACACGACCGTACTAAGAGCACACGCGTACTAAACACTAGCGCTATTACCGAGCGTCACTCCCCGTACGCAGCTGTAGGCGCGCAAACACACACGCGCGCGCATTACTATATCGCGTCGTTAATGGCCGCTCACCCGTGAGAAGCATCTCTCTGACGGCGGCCCAGCGGTCGCGACGGTCGGAGGTCAAGGTCGCCACCGCTTGACCGCCCGGGTCGGACGAGTGGCGCGAATCGTGGTCGCAGATCCAGCAGAGTTGTTCGTACAGGTCGACGGTGGTCAAGCGAGTCGAGAAGTTCGTGTTGATCAACAGGATGAAGGCCTGAGGGGTAGGGAGGTCGGGTCAAAGTTCACTGATGGGTATTTTTTGGTGGTCATATGTTTACAAGTTTATATATATATATATATATATATATATATATATATATATGTATACGTATGAATGGTAACGATGTTTTAATATGTTTATTATCAGGCATAAGAATATATATATATATATATATATAATATTATATTTGTTCTCTTGTTTTTATCAATACGTTATTAAATTATACATTAAAGTACCAGCTAAAAAAAAGTACTATTTTTGTGTATTGTCCTAGGCCATTCACAGTTATTTATAATATGTACAAGTCTATGACTTCTTGAGGGGTCCATTTGTAACCGATATTTGTATTATATATATATATATAAATGTCATTAAATAAATATTATATATATATATATATATAATATTTTATGATTAGTAATTCTGTGTAATTATATATAATACATAACGAATATATTCGTTATTATTTCATAACTATGACATACTATTATACGTTTTGATCAGAGATAACCTTGCAGCGATAATCATCGCTAAATTAATTTAGAGGTCGTATGTTTGACCTTAACATATTATCGACAGTATTATTAGAAAATTTTCCTAGAAATATGAATTTATACACATACAGATATCTATATATATATATATATATATATATATATATATATATATATTTAAATTAATGAACACACCTATACCTATTCCTATCACTATTATTGTCAATAACATCTCTCACCTCGACAGTTATTCATTGGAGCTGACAATTAATTGCAGCGATACGAACAAAATGGCGAGATTGAATTATTAAATTCGTATTATTATTATTAATAATAATAACTATATTAATAATAATATTATATTAATAATAATGATACCACTACTACTACTACTACTACTACTACAACGACTATTTCTAATAATAATATTATAATGTTAATTATAAAAATAATTATAACAATTAAATACTAATAATAATAATAATAATAATATTAACACTTCATATTTATAATATTAATAATAATTATGATAATAAAGAAGAAGAATCGACAAATATAATTGTACGATGGAACACTGCTAACTACCCGATCTTATAGTGCGGCACATATGATAGCTTACCCTTATTGATAGGGCAAACATTCAGATGTATTAACATAAATATATTAAACATTAAAATAATGACTCACTCTGCCCACAGTATTACATCACCTTTACACCGTATACCTATACCATACTATATAACTTATACTGTTACTGAACACACACTGTTGTCAAGGTAACGACGAGAAAACATATGATATATGTACAAGCTTTTAGTTGTATTAGTAAGCGAGATCATCGTATAAAATGTCACATTGAGATTAATATGACATACTTGAAAGTGTAATAATATTCCAACGCATACCGCTATGTATAATATATATAATATCTATTGTATAGAATACTACGCACAACATATATCCTCGCGATAACAATAGCCAATATTCTATTGTGTTCCGAGGCGATCACAAATAATAAGAACTTATAATAATATGTTATGAACTACGAAAGAAATGAACAACAACATATTGATAACTAATTATTTGTATTCATGTATATGTGTAAGGGATATGTATCGCATACAAATATTAATGATGTTTGTTCATATCTTTATTATTATTATTATCAGGTTTAGAGTTTTACACGAGGGTCATTATAGCTTATCGAGATAATTACCCTTATTTCATTATACCCTTATTCTTATTTCTTTTATCAAACTATTTTTATTTATTCATAAATTAATCCTCCCCTAATAAGTTAAAATTCAGAACGAGGTTATAATATTTTTTATTCTTAACCTTATTTTTATCCTTTGCCAATTTATATTAATATTTATTCAAGGTTATCCCAAAAATGTAGGACTTAACCATTACTTAATACTCAATCATATTTAGGTTTTCATAATGCATGTACTGTATTATTATAATTTGAATAATTTGTGAAATTCTCTTAAATATATAGGTAATTTCTCTAAAATATGTAAGTAAATTATCTTAAATATATAGGGGAAGGTAACCGATTACGGACATTCTCGGTATCTCAGAAACCATAAATCCTACAAAAAAATGTTTAATGAATAAAATATTCATAATTATATAATTAGTCTAAATAAGTATTTTTTATTTTTTAAGTATTCAAAATAGTGCTGATATATCCAATAAACTGATTTTTTTTATTACGTTTTTAATTTTATGGAAAAAAATTTCAACATAAAACCTTCTCAAGAATATAAAAATGTATCGATATAAAATATATCACTATATTATTAAAAAATAAAGCATTCTAAAAATTATATATATATATATATAATTTCTATATTTGTTATCAAATATTTATTAAGTTATAAGCATATATATTATAAGGAATGACCATATTATTGTTAAGAATATTTTAAATTACCCAAAATGGTTTAACCATGATAAGATGACTAAATTTAAGTTACTCTGCATAATGCATGAAACATTATTATTCGGTACCCCAAACTACCTCAAAAATATATTTATTAGGGAAGTAAAGATAAATCCGCGTAAGCAATATGATGAAATGTACACGGTTCCTTCGATAAAATTTAAAAGATTAATGAAAATAACAATAAGCTGGAGTGCCCCTACGCTGTGGAATGACCTACCACGAAACATACGAAACCTGAGAAATCATTCAACATTCAAGATTAATCTAAAAAATTATTTAATTAAATTATAATTATAAACATATATATATATATATTAATATATATATATATATATTTATTTTAGTTATTTATCATTTCTGTTATTTTCTTTTCGTTTACACTTGTGAGATTGAAAAATGTACAAGTGTATAAATAAATAAATTACTTACTTACTTACTTACTATCTAGAGGTCATATAAATCCGTAATACTGAAACTCTAGATGTCTTAATACGGACACCCTATAACCAATCAACGCGCATCATGTGAACTATTCTGATATTCATAAAAATCGCGTGCGTTATAATATTAATACCACCAATAAAGCTAAATCTAAAATGTGTATTTTTAGATACTTAAATTGTATTATTAATTAAAAATAATAAAAATAAATAAATTATTAACTACTTAAATTAGAATACATTTTTCATAAAATTAATTATAAATAATGTAATTGTAATTTGTTTGATTGATTCATCAATAATATATAGTTTATCAAGTGATATAGGGTGTCCGTATTCGGACATGGGTACTGAATAAGGACACCCCCGTTATCTATGGAATTAAAAGATTAAATAAAATTTTAAAATCACAATAATATCTATAATCATAAAATATTAATATACTGTAATTTTTGAATAAAAATATTGAGTCATAAAATGTTAAGACCATTTATTGTTAAAGTGTCCCCCGTATTAGGTTACTTTCCCCTAGGTAACTTCTCTTAGATATAAGGTGTTCTAATATTCTTATACCATAGAAACGTATAACTTTTTATTTATTCTATATATAGTATAAATGCAATGTTATCCATTGCTATGGTTTGAGAATAATAGAAAATGTATACCTATACGTATATTATTTAATGGGCAACAACAACAGAAAATAGGCATATTATTTTGAAGCCCTTTAGAAGAAAACATATAAATATTATTATAAATCAAAAGAAAAAAAAATTATTATTAAAATTCTTCTAATAAATATTATTATTATTATTATTATTATTATTATTATTATTATTATTATTATTATTATTATTATTATTATTATTATTATTATTATTATTATTATTATTATTATTATTATTATTATTATTATTATTATTATTATTATTATTGTTGTTG
>OZ025242.1:94776359-94783859 GCA_964019155.1 Osedax fenrisi | reverse complement strand
AAGTGATCGACTTTATAAATGATTCCCCGTTCCTCTCCTGTCTCCACCTTATTTTATTTTATTATTATCCACTGCAATACGTCTTTTTTATTTTTCTTTTAAGTATGTTGACATTTTACTTTCGTTTACATTTCATTAAATGTTTTCTATAATTGTATTCCAACAATTATATGGAAACTATACATTGTTTATGTACATTGATTTTAAGTAGCATATAGATATATTTTATGGAACAGAAATACATTACAATTATCTTCAGAAACTGTCACCTCCGAAATGTATGCTATATCATAAGGAGGCGACATCCGTTGTGATCACGTGACATTGGAGACATCCGGTTACTTCCGGTGATGACTCACTCACCAAATAGTATCCGAAGTAACGACGTAGGTATACACGGTCGGCGCGCGAAGTTATTCTCGCGATATCTGGCGAGATATAACGTTAAACATCGAGAAGTAGGCGGGGGATGATATCGTTTATTGTCGAGGTAACGGCGGCAGTATACACGCACCCGACGTGGCGCCGAATCGAGGTAAACTAGTCGGTATATCGGGGTATCGGTGGCGGTATATCGGGGGGCCACCGAACCGATATATCGGGGTCGTAGTGGCGGTATATCGAGGGCGCGTTGGCGACGTATCGAGGGTGGAGGTTCGTTAGGCCTAACGTTTAACTCGGCGTCGAGTTAATGGACTCGATAATCACCGCCGCGAGAGGCGAGCGGAGGAGGGGCAGGGGGGAGGGGCGGGGGGAGGAGCCTGACTCGAACTACACGCCCGTAGTCACGTGACCGCGCGAGAACATTCGAGATTATCGATCAGCCGACGAGAATCGGCGATAGTTGGCGAGAGAGAGAGGCTAACGGTCGAGAATGAACGAGAACGGGTGAGGGAGTATATTGATTATGGATTAGTCCGGAGACTTCTATTTGTACACAATAACAGGGGTCGTTATGTAAACAATGGTCACCCAGAAGTGACACGCCCACAATGTAGTCAGTAGAAAGAGTAGAAGGACAAGAAGAAGAATTATGTATAGAATTCGGCAATTTCGTAGTTTATTTGAAGAGCATATATATTATAGATTTATCTAGCCGGTAGAAATGCATTACATTTTTAGAGTATTCTTAATGTACCAGTAATAAACTTGTTCTCATAAATATATATATATATATATTGATTGATTGATTGATTAGTTTATTTAAATACCGTATATATATATACTTAGTCTAAGATGTAATTTCCAAGTGGAAGAGTACAAATTTAGAAAGCGAGTTGTTCAAAGTTCGCTCCCGGGTAGTTCTTGTTAACCTCTTTATTTCAGCAAGAACTTAATACACGATAAGGACATATGTTGTTTATTTGTTTGTATTGTTCTGGACCCCTCGCAGTTATTTATAAAATTACAATTCTTAATGAATTCTTAAGGAGTCCTTTTGTACCCGCTATTTGTATACGTCATTTAATAAATAATTATTATATTTATAATATAATATTATAATGTAAAATAATTTCGATGAATGCACTATTTTCAATCGAGTTCCAAATATTGTAAAGAATAATACACATACGTACACACATACATACACACATACGTACAGTAATTTATTTTCATAATTCATAATACATTTTTATACATTTTTAAAACAGTAGGCGACATTGAAATCTTACACAAACTCACACACAAATAAATGATATACTTAATGTAATCACCGTATTAAATACACAACGTTGCAACTTAATTTAAAAATGAACATCACTCTTAACGTACACACGTAGTCGTGTAGATCTATAGATGAATATAGCGACAACGCGCTTAAGAGTGTGATTATTGTGCCTACGCGATATATCAACCTATAGTATACTATACCTATAGTATACTATATCTATAGTATACTATATATATATAGTATACTATACACCTATAGTATACTATACAACTGTCCATCCGCCCGACTGTTATGCAAACTGCAAACCCGATCTCGAAAACTAACCCAGTTGTCGAGTTGTCGAGATCTCGAGAGAAGCGCCAACTGGGCCCTGACCGCCACATCGCTTCGTTTGAAGATGTCCGCCGCCTGTACGGTTGTCCGAAACGCCTCGTCGCTGACCAACGGTCGAACGCTGGCCACGTACTTGTCGACCGACTGCTCGACGCTGGGTACCGGAAGTTTAGGTAACTCCCTCTACGAAGTGCGGATTGGGGTGAGTGGGGTGCGCGTGGGGGCGACGGGGGGTGTAGAATACCGACTAGGAATACCACCGATCTACTGGATTAATCTACATAGATAGGATAACATTTAGCGTCACTACCGGATGTAGTTCACCGATATTATTTACAAATATAGAATTATCGGACGAGTTACGAACGCCAAATGAAATTAAGTTTTATGACATTTTTAGAAAATCGATACTTTGGAAAATCGTAAAATTTAAACTCGATGTTGATAACACTATAACATTATATATATATATTAGTAAGCGTATATATATATAGCATAATTAATTGTTAAAAGCTGAAACCGTATACCAATATGTAATACAATAGGTATGTAGTTATGAGTTGTAGTAATTGTATATAGTTATGTTTTATATTTTCGGAATATATCGCAATTAGTGTTTACTATAGTTAGCTATTGTGCGAGTTAAGTCGATTTGTTAACTTTGCAATACCGTTAGATATTTCATAAGATTACTTAAAATGTAACTACTTTACTGGATGTCTTTGACTTTTTAATATATATATATATATATATATATATATATATATATATATATTAATTATATAAATGTTTTGCTAAATATATTTACCACGTTGGGTAAAACATTATGTATTTCTTATTTTAGTTATTGTAAGACGATAATTTTACTTTATATTTTTCAAATATTTACAAAATAAAAATCAATCAATAAATTAAATGTATAGTCTCTTTGATTATTATTATTATATATCAATTTCTATTGAATATATAAAAAGTTAATTTAAATTAATTTATAAATAATATTAGTCCATTTATTTAACAAGATATTATATACTTGAGTAACTGAGAATATGAAATATATATGAATGATATTTACTATTATAAAAAAAAGTATAAAATCATTTATCGGAGTTTATAGTGGTTTAGATTCCCTAGGGTGTTTATAAATAATGATTTTAAAATGAACTTACAATATTAAATACCTTATATATGAATGTGATTTAAAACTCGCGCGTATACACATTACGATACCGACACTAGTGACAGACTTGCGCATGCGTACGCGATAAGCGTGATCCTACGCATGCGTAGCACTATAGTAATACACCACGTGGTTAGTAGTGAGTCACGTGGTTAGTAGTGAATCACGTGTGGTGGCTATTATTGAATAGCAGAAGTCTCGTAATGAATGAATGAATTAATTATATGAATTATATTTATTTTACTTGTATAATATAAATTAATAATTATTACACATACGCATATATATACTATATAATATAGTTCAATAATTAGTAAAAGAGGAACCCTTTAATAGCGATATGCATTCGAGAAAGTATTCCACACGATAGTGGTCGTGACGCAATAGCGAGGGGAGGCCGTCGTCCGGAGATGTCACACGCGCACGTGCATAAGTCGATACAGAAGTCAATACGTGACTCATCGATCGGTTAAGGTGACCGGTTAAGTTAGCGGCGGCCTCCCGCGTACACGGCATTAAGCGGCGTACAACGACGTGAGAAAACGACGGCTTATGATGCCGACGCCGCCGGTAAAAGCCGGCGTAAAGAGAGGGCGGCGTAGGGACGACGTAAAAGCCGGTAATCGAGAATATGCTCATTTACAAATCGAATAAAGGGTTGTTACGTCGTTCGTATGGACGCGAACGTAAACTTTAGTGCAATACTCTAGTCACGTGACCTGTCATGTCCTGTCCTCGACAATATCTAATATAAAACACTTTTGTTATGATTGTTATCGATGTTTACATGGCTAACTATACGGTACCCCTTACTATCTAGAGCTGTGGTTCCCAACCTATGGGTCATGACCCGAATTTGGGTCATTGGGTTTTTGTTTGGGCGATGTGCCAACTTATTAAAAAATATTTATAATAATATTGATATCCACTATATTAAAGTTTATATTATTCGTTTACGCTTAAGATTAATGATACAAAAATCAAATTTTTCATTGGGTTATGGTATATTTTTAAATTAAAAGTTGTCAAAAAAGGGTCATGATAAAAAAAGGTTGTGAACCACTGCGCTAGAGGCATCGGCTAGGCACTGTGGCATGACTAGTAGCAACTGTGTAGGTATCGTTTAACAGTTATTAATACAAACCACCACTTCATTAGTAACTAGGGTTAATATTTCTATACCCAAGGTATTAGTAGCGGTAGGCGGTGCTCGAACAGAGAAAGTCGAGCTGGCAGTCGATTACATATAACGCCGTAGTCGAATTGCGAAAGACGCGTGAGAATATGTGAGAAACGTTCGGAATTTAAAAAGACGTAGTTTTTATATTTAAACGAAAAATGGCGTTGCGGTAATTTTTGAACTTTCTCACCGCCCGGTGTGTGCACACTGGCGCATAGTGTGCCGCACACTATGCGCACACGCACGCAAACCATTAGATAAACACGAATGCTAAGTCGCGCGAATCAGAAAGACGAGCGTAACTATTGCGTAATACATCGTAATGACGTCATAAGAAGGCGTTAGTGATGTAATAGGTTGCGTAACATACAGGCGTCACTGTGCGCATGTTTAGTTCATGTACCCGGTTACCAAATACCTTATCCTTCTGTCTTTGGGCCACTATAAACACCTACAAAGAAGCAGAGATTCGCGTAATGCTATAGTGTATGGCGACGCTAAATTTAAGATATGATATTATTTATTGTTATTCGATTATATGTCGATATATATTTATATATATATACATGTGTGTGTATGTAGGTGTATTCATTAATATCAAACACGATAACTGCGTACTCGTGATAACAATAGAATATCGGATGATAACAATACATCTTAAATACACGTTGGGTACCCGCACCGCGTCGCTGCAGTCGTAATAAAACAATAACACCGCAGCGTAGTAACGTTCCTATGTGTATGTCCTTCGTGTATGTCCTTCGTGTATGTCCTCGGTGTATGTCCTTCGTATATGTCCTCGGTGTATGTCCTTCGTGTATATCCTCGGTGTATGTCTTCCGTGTATGTCCTCCGTGTATGTCCTACACGGATGATAGTCGGGCGCATAAAAAGTGGAGTACTCCCGAAGGACATGGCAAGGACAACCGCTTGACCTCGAACCGGGTGACCTTCGGGGTAACCGGAGCGCTTCACCCACACACGCTCGGTTATCGGTGCGATCTATTAAGCTGTTCCTGCCTATATAGACTGTACACATATCGGGGAACATCGAGAACATGCGGCCTACATAGATATCGGATGTGACGAGCTGGGGAGGCGTGGCAATGGGAGGAATTAGGGGTGGAGATAGGGGTGGAGCTAATAAAGTATAACGTATACGGAATATATATATAGTATACACTTATCATATAATATTCGTAAATACATTGTTTTAATTAAGGCCAATTTTCCCTTTTTAAGCAAATGTTATATTTTATTGGATATATAATATATCGTATAATACATTTTTTAAAACCATATCATTTATATGTATATATCCATTTATTTATTAAAATAATTTATATTATTAAAATATTGAATTTAAAACATCATATTTAATAGTCATGTAATTTGTAATATCTACTTTACAAATATTAATAATTTCAGATTTACAAATAATTAAATTTATATATCTGTCATAATATATATGGAATTTATAATGTTAATGTGTATAGATAATATAATATTTATTTGACTTTTAAAAATATATTCATTTCAAATGTATAAATATAATTTTCAAGTAAATACCGACATTTATATATAATGAATTTTAACATGCATGTTTTGTTACACACATATATATATATATATATATATATATATATATATATATATATATATATATATATCATACTATACAATATTTAAAAAATAATTGTATATCAAAAAAATGATATTATTAATTTACGTTATTTTCTTTAAATTAATATTTTGTCGGAAAAAAAATGATAAAACTAAAATATTGAAATCGAATATATATAGTAATATGAATATATTGATATTTTTTTTTTAAATCTGATAATTATTTATATTTTTTAAGTGTAAAAAATACATGTTACTAATTATGTGTATATGTATGTATATGTGTATGTGTATATGTGTTTATATGTATATACATGTATGTATAAATATCTAATTATAAATTTTAAAATGTATATTAAATAAATGAAATATATTGATCAGAATAAAAATTGATTTTTTAAATTTATTTAATAATACGGACAAATCTTTTATGATTAAAAAACATAAAATAACAATATATTGGTGTGAATTCTAAAATTATAACCAACCTCGACTTTTAACGCATATTTTATTACATTTTTATTTTAAGCTTGAATGGTTTTATTGTATTGAATCTTAGCCCAGGAATACATTTTTGAAATGTATATATATAAAGCATACATTTGTTTTTAAATTAATTATTTAAATATGATTATATTAAAATCATAATATAATGTAATACACATTATATTATTTGGAATGTCGACATAAAGAATATATAAAAACTTCTTTCAATTCAAACCGCATTTATAAATAAATTCGTACTTTTAATAAAATATTTATATAAAATTTCAAATTAAATAAATATATCTGATATCTTTAAATCAAAATTGAAATCATTAAAATATAATAAATTATACCACTAACATTATCTATATCGTAGTTAAAAAAGTTACCATTGCATATATATATATATATCCTATAGGATAAAGTAACCTAATACGGATACTTTAACAATAAATGGTCTTAACATTTTACGAGTCATTCTTTTAATTAATAATATGATTATAGATATTATTGTGATGCAAGGCTAATATCATGCATGTGTGTAGAATGATATCTCCGTAGTCGTAATTAGAGAGCAATATAATGTACGCTAGTTAATTACAATTTCATTAAATATAGTTTTACATATGTTCTTTCTCTAGTATAAGGGAGCGTTTAGAAGATTATAGTTTATTTGTATACCAGGTACTGAGGATTTAGCTAGTAATGTTTAATGTGGTAGTAATGAAATCGGTGATTTCAATGGTTTTAGTGTTAGAGGATACTAATGGTTTCGTTGTAGTAATAGAAATGGTGGTAGTAATAGTGTTGATGATAGCGCTAGACCTAATAGCTAGACCAGGGTCTCCTTAAGGAATAATATTGACTGCACATAAATATATAATTATTAATAATTATTTATCAATTAATATTGTATAGTTTTAATAGTTATATATAATTATTATAAATGCATAGTTAGGTAATATGTATGCATGTAAGCTGAAATAATGATAATTACAGCAAAAACGTATGACTACCAAATATATT
>OZ025242.1:94756359-94766359 GCA_964019155.1 Osedax fenrisi | reverse complement strand
TCATGACGTCTGGCGGGGTAATACGGCAGTATCTGCGTGATGGGGTGGTGGGGTGTCACGGGAGGGGTCGTATATCACATGGTCAATTTAATATATTAATTGTTGTACCTTCTTGATCGCGAAATCTATATATTCTTGTTTTGTTTTCGCTAATTTGTAAATTTATCTATAATAGAGTATATTACAGTATAATATACTATTGTATACCTATAGGTATCACTATTATTATCTATTTAATATATTAATACATTGTACATTATAATAATGTTTTAATTAAATAGTGTTTAAATATAATTATCTACCTATCTTAATAATAGAATTATAACAATAGGTAATTATTGAGTTACACTTACGGTTATACAATAGTCGATAATTCTATCGCATCTCAATTAGCTCAGTAAATTAATCATAATACAAAGATGATACGATGGGATGAAGGAGTAAAATATAGTCTGACTACAAAGTGGAGAAATAAATAGATTTATACTTACAATATTGATATTTAGTACGTGAAATAGTTTCTGAAAGAGATATATACAATGGAAGAAACATAAATAGGGGTATCCCACTCCCAGTATTTCCGGAAATAATGTCCGTAAATGTTTGTTAGAAAGTGATTTTCTAGCAAGTTATAGTGGGATTAAATAACCATTATTAAAAATTAAAAATTATATTAAAAGATAATAAAAGAATAAATATTCACGAAAATGAGAAATATATATATATATATATATATATATATATATATATATATATATATTGAGAGAGAGAGGGAAAGAAAGAGTGTGTGTGAGATATGGGGAGAGAGAGGGAAAGAAAGGTAGATAGATAGAGAGAGAGCTAAAGTGAGAGAGAGATAAAGAGAGAGAAAAATAGAGAAATAGCGAGAGATAGAGATAGAGAGAGAGAGAGTTTTCGTGTGAGAATGTCGCTAGAATAATACATAAAAACACGCGCGCGTAACGTTACGTATCAAGTCGTAATAGAATTACGTAAGCATCGATCGACCACGTGATTGACCACCAGTACCACGTGATGGACAACCGGTACCACGTGACGGACAACCGGTACCACGTGATCGCCACCACAATAACATGGTTTATCTTACACGACGAGGTCGGGTGACCGGCTTCATCTAAGATGTATTCCGAGGGGAGACGCTGATAACAGGGTGCGGTGCGGCCGGTGCGGTGCGGGTGGCCGCTCACTCGGCGCGCTCCGGTAAACAATCACCACATCCGGTTCATTAAGACCCATTGTGCGACCGTTAAGGTCAGATGTTTCATTGTCCGGTGGTGGTACGGTTGTGATGGCGGCGGTGGTAGTGGTGGTGCTGGTAATGCTGACAGGGCTATTATTTATACGCTAGATAAGAGTAAGCTTTTTGTATAATATAAAGTTGGATAAAGATGGACATCTGTACAGGTGGACATGTAGACAGATGGACAGCTAGACAGGTGGACAGCTAGACATGTGTACAGATGGACATACTACGCGACCTATCAACTGACCACTGACCACTGTCCACTCCAATATTCTTGAAATTCAATATTAATATATATGTATATATAATAATAATAATCGATTATTTATTATTATTGGTAATACGATTGTGGTGTATTCTTAAATTCCGTTAAGGTATGGATTTTTTAATTTTCGTTTATTCTAGGGTGAAACCTTCGTAGCTTTTACATGTAAAATGTAGGGGAAACGGATGAACTAATAGGAGTCTACCATCGAGATACAATTAAAAATGACTACAAATTTTATTATAGATATAATATTCATATTTATAATATTCTATTTATATATCTACTTTATATAACTACTTTATACGATATTAAGACAAGTATTATACGATGAAACATTAACTATACAAATTATCTTTTTTTACTGAAAACATATTTGCTATCATATGTGTATCAAATCTATATATTTATATTTCAAAAGTGTATATAATATTATCGATAAATATAAAATAATAATGTATATTATATATATATATATATATAAATATATATATATATATATATATATATATATAATATTCGTTTATACAATGGAATACTAATATATTCTCTATTAATACTAAAATATGTTTAATGTGTGCATTATAATATATCAAATAAAGAAATAATTTTAAAGTAGTAATACTTTAATAAATTTCATTATCATTTAAATACGTATTCTTAAGTGAAAATAGCTAACGATTAATTATTACTCTTACATAATTTATTATTAAGTAATAACTTATTACTAATAAGTATTAATTCATAAATGGTGTTTTCCGTCATGTAAAACATGACATATTTGTCAATCTCTCCAATTTTAAATAAATTATTTATTTAAATTAATTGTTTCCATTATATAATACTAATATATTATTATAGAATATTGTAAATTTGTATTAATACTTTATATATATTTTATATCACATATAAGTTTTTACTTTTCACATTATAATATAATAAATATATTACGAAACATATTAACATAAATTGTTATGTGTATCATATATAAAAAACTGTTATATATATGCATATTCGTATTATCTATATATATATATATATATATATATATATACTAAAAATTTCACTAAAGTAGTTTTATCTGCCAGGTTATACTTATAAACTATATTTTATAGTTATCTATAGTTGACTATAATTATCAAATGTATAGTAGAGTAATGTTTATAAAATAAAATATTGAGAAATATTAATATTAAGGTATATTATAATGTTAAGGAAAATAATTATATTTAAAATATAAATTAAAATAATAATCATAATGTATTATATAGAACATTATAGAACATTATAGAACATTATAGAACATTATATATCAACTACGTTGATACTTTATTCAAATGAATATATATATATTTGTTGAGTACAATTTTTGTTATATATATATATATATTATATTATAATTAAAAATATATCATTTTTTTATTTCAAACAAGTTATTATTAGTAATATATATATAGTATTTTGTATAGTTAATATACATTTGAAACTATTATACTAAACAATAATATAGGACAGAAACATATATTTATAAATCAATATAAAAAATATCATAAATAAATATAAATCTATATTATTAAAATCCGACGGAAGGTTTGAAATGACCATCTTACATTGGCTGTATCATAACTTGTAGTGGTATTAACCCGTATATAACGAAGTAAATAAATAAGCAACTATTGTTATTGTTATTTGGTGGAGTCCTTTCATCCCATCCAGGAACTTAGATGAAGTTTTCACTTATAACCATATATGGCTCTAATGTCCCTTCGAAGCCTATTAAAACTATTACTGTTTACATTTTAAATATCTATTAACAATTCGATCTATTATCTAGCTTTATCAAAGCCGCTAAATATTAATTTATCAAAATTATAACTTATAACGTATGATTTTATTCGTTATTAAACAGCTAATTTATATATAATTATAAATCATTAAATATCTATAGATAAATGATTAAAATTAATATGTTCTATATAAACAACATATTTGTTTGTATAATCAATTGAAAATTACAAAAGTGTATCTCCCCATCAACAACTAAATATTAATTATTAATTCTTAAGTAATAATTTTTAAATATTAATTCGTAATTACTAATTATTAATTAATAATTTATAAGTACTAGCTATTAAGTACTAATTATTAAGTATTAATTCTAAAGTACTAATTTTCGAGTACTAAATTTCAAGTACTAATTCTCAAGTACTAATTCTCAATTACTAATTCTCAAGTACTAATTCTCGAGTACCATTACGTAAGTACTAATGGCCGTACGCTGGGTCAGGGGGGCGTGTAATGCGTATGCGTCACACATACGCTCGCGCATACGTAAACCAGTCCCCTTCTCTCTCTCGTACGTGGTCGTATGGATTATTGCCTATCGCAGACTCCGCCTCCTCCTCCTCCTCCTCCATCTCCTCCTCCATCTCCTCCTCCTCCTCCTCCACCTCCACCTCATTCTCCTCCTCCTCCTCCTCCATCTGCTCCTCCTCCGTATACTCCTCCTCCTCATCTCCTCCTCCTCCATCTTCTCCTCCTCCTCCTCCTCCTCCTCATCCTCCTCCTCCTCCTCCTCCTCCGCCGCTAAACTCGTTACTGCTCGTTATGACCGGCACATCTATTGCGTAATCTTATATAACCGTGCTGCTAGTGGTGGTAGTCACGTGACGAGAAGCGCCGTTTAGAGGGCGTGCCGGGGGGCGTGGTTTCGATGCGCGTATATATATCTCGCTATTTCCCGCGAAATATCGCCCGAATATTTGTATCGATATTTCGATATCATGTTATTCATTCTCGAATACATTAATGATGTTTTGATCGGTTTTCGAATGAAAAAATAAATACGTTTTAAATGTTAACTGCGAATTCTTGGATTTTAATTATATTCAACTCTATATTTTATTTTAATGTTTTATAATAGATCTAAATTATTTTATTTTCTGTATTTTTCTATTTCGCAATAATCATAATAAACTGTTGTCTTATACATATAGTAATTGATAACCATATATGGTTATAACCATAGCTATAACTAATAATTCAATTTATATCGTAAACTAATGAACATGTATTAATTATATTTAATTCATTAATAGTAAAGGAAGGGTATTATCTTAAACTTTAACCTAGTTATAACTTAAACTTTAACCTAGTTAGAACTAAACTTTAGCCTAGTTATAACTTAAACTTGAACCTAATTATAAATTAAACTTTAACCTAGTTATAATTTAAATTTTAACCTAGTTATAACTTAAATTTTAACCTTGTTTTAACTTAAACTTTAACTTGGTTAGAATTGTATTTCTGAGTATATCATTAAGGAGCTATATATCAGCAAACTAATTCGTTAGACACACGGGTAGTATAGGTTTAAGTCCGCTCGGACAAATACAATAGGTCTTAAAATAATATTTATAATAATTTATAATATTTATAAGTGATCTTATATGATATTGTATCTAAAATGAGTGATTCTCGTCAAAATATAAAAGCCTTAATACGAGAGCAGCTTCAAATGTACATTAGAGCCACTTGATTATAAGTGAAAACTTCATGTAAGTTTCTGGGTAGAATGATAGGCCCTCGCCAAAATTAAATAACAAACATAAATTAAAAATATATGATTATATATATATATAATTTCATTAATATTTTAAACCTGTATTATAAGTATTATTTCCAAAAATATATCGATTTACTCAATATAAAATAATATATTAATACAATATATATATATTCTTTTTAAGATTTTACATAATTAATTGAGTAATATTATGTCATTGTGTATACTAATTAAATTAATTTTCTAATTTTATTTTAACATAATTGTATCGTAAAAGTCATGATATCGTAGGAACATGGTGTTATGTAATAACGTATGTTATTTCATCATCTGAGTTGTAAAAGATTTTGTATACATATTCTATTCTATTAGGAAATAAATCGATTGTCTAGTACTATTAGCACAAACACATGCATATGATAAGTACGGCTCTCCTTACTAAATGTGATACTTAAGTTCCTGTAGTAACTGTTATTGTTTAGGTTATTGTTATTGTTATGTTGGTGGAGTCCTTTCATCTTATCATTTATTTATACACAGTTATATATATAATCACTTCTAAATAATATGTTAAGACATATTTTAATGGTCCGGACGAGGCTCGAACCCGCGTCCTACTCTTTATGTGTCTGATGCCTTAGCCACTGAGCCACACATCGGAGTAACGTTTAACAACATAATCTTAATTAACTCGTGTTTTTATTTAATAAGGATAAATTAGGTTAAAATAAATGATTAACACTAATCACTTAAATAATATTAACTAACCCCAAATTACATATTATTAAACTCTAAATACTACTTATTAAGTAATTATACGGTGTTAATTAAAGTTACTATAAGTAAAACCTTATAAGGGTTAACTATTACGTAATGCACCTTATCAAACCGAATGACTATTATGTAACCCCAATTAAACATTATTAAACCCTAATTAACTCTATATACACCTATTAAACTATAATAAGCCTTAAGGTATAATTATTAATATTCAAGACATGCATATAAATTAAACAACGCATATTGGTAAGGCCTTTAACAGTTAATTGCCGACTTAAACACGTACCGTTATTATACGTGACATTTAAGCATTACATATAGATAGCTATGGACGGGATTATCTCGTACCTAACATCCGGTCTTAGACAGCCTTCTACTTCCGGTGTACTTGACCCCTTACCCGGGGTCGACCACGGTGTTAGGTGGTTAAAGGGTATCACTACAATGGTTAACGATAAGGGATACAGATAGATAACGACTCCTCATTAAGACCCGTTTAAAGCTATAAATAGAACGCGAGCTACTCGGAATTAAGAAGCTGACACGAATTAGTCGTAGACGTAACATCGTCATGAATCATCGTGAACTAAATAACCCCCTACTCCCCCACAGATATCGCTGCCACAGAGCAGATGAAGTACTAGTGATGTAAATGATTCCGAGATGTTTAATATAGATCCGAAACTTTTGGTTATCGATGCCGAGCCGAGAATTTCATTTTCGGAAAAAAACGAGCCCGACCCGAGCTGGAACTCTAACCAAATGAGCCGAGTTGATACACGTATCTGTTTTTAGGTAACTGATAATAAACTGCATCGATTCTTTAGATTTTAGCATAATTTACATCTCTAGTAAGTCCGTCTATATATAGGCCAAAGTACACTGCCGCGTAATTAACGCGCAACAATGTATACATTGTATACAATGTGTACACGCTATAGTATACACTGTATACACTATATACTGTACACAATATAGTGTACATTGTATACAATACATGCGCATACACACGTAAGCTATCCTATCACAAGTCGCCTATTGTTACCTGTAGGCCTACGTATTCTACGACCCTAGTCGCGTATTCGTAATACATGGTGAAGGTATGGTGGGTAGGTGTATACATACACATTGATTTGTATACATACATCGAGTGTTATGCTGTAAACGATATAGGATCGGCGATGTTATACAAATAGGAATTAATAAAATAGTTTCAAATATCTTTCGAACTGAACGCGAACTAAATAATGAACTATATGTTGTCTATGTATACAATTAGTATTAGGTGTCCATTCGTAGATGTTCATATTAGTAATTGTATTTAACTCGGAGGTGATTATTGTATCGTATTATAGTATAAGAAAGGCGTCGTATTATGTAATCTCTTATGTTATCATACATAAAGTGTCTACATAGATTACCTATCTATTTATATTTAAAACATTTTGTATTAAGGGGATATCCAACTACAAGATTTTCCGGCAACTTGCCGGAAATATTGTAACTTTAAAACCATGTTCTATCAAGGTGTAATAGGATACCCCCTATAAGTTATTATATGTCAGGCAAGTTGTCGGAAAATAAGGGGGTTTCCCACTAAGAGTGTAGTTAACTTGATAGAAAACCGTATTAAAGTTAAAGTATTTGCGGCAAGTTATCGGAAATACTTGTAGTGGGATTTACGGAGCGAATCAGTATCGAAGACATAGTCCGTATAGCACGCTAAGTACCTTTGCTATGACGTCATCGTTACGTAACACATTGAATAGAGATATGTTGCGTAATAGGTGTATTAGAGTGACGTGTGTGTGTGTGTCGTTGTGTATGTGTATGCGTATGTGTATGTTTGTATGTGTGTATGTGTATGTGTGTATGTATGTGAGTGAGTGTATGTGTGTATGTGTGTATGTGTGTATGTGTGTATGTGTGTATGTGTGTATGTGTATGTGTGTATGTATGTATGTGTGTGTGTGTGTGTATGTATACATATCACAATGTGGGGGTAATTCATTATTTTACACACACACACACACACTTTATAATGTATTATTTCCAATCATAGTCGTACTACTTCTTATAATGTCGTTAACATTACTAATAACACCTATGCGATATACATACTATTTACTATATAGGTGTAAACATAAGTATATATATATATATATATATATATAAATGTACAGATTATGGCATTAACAAGTTATTATATTTAACATGCATGTCCATGGACAATCAAAAAATCCAACGTCTTCCACTAAACGATATGTACACTGTACACTGTACACTGTACAGTATACACAGTGAATATTGTACATTGTACATTGTATAATATAATATATATCCGGTTAAATGTATACATTTGACCGGATGACTCAAGTCCAGTTAAATAGATCCGACTGTATATATACATATACTAATAATAATGTGTATTAGAAGAATTGATATTTGTTCTGTTAATTTACAAGTATAGTTATATAATGCGTCCTCCTATAGGAATTCAAAATAATATAGCTTATATGTGTGGTTGTCACCCATTGATATATATATGTGTGTGTGTATTTTTGTTTGTATTTATTATAGTGTCTGTATATATATATATATATATATATATATATATATATATTATATACATACATATAGTTATAAATATACAATTAATCATAATAAAATTATTCGTATATTATCAATCTATAATATATGCATAACATATACACACACACATGTGTGAAGGTAAATGTGTGTGTGTATATATATATATATATATATACATATATATATATATATATATATATATATATATATGTAGAGAGAGAATATATATATATATATATATATATATAGATATATTATTATATTTATATATATAAACATTATTTAATAAAACATGATGTAATAAAAGATATTTATTAATAAACTGAAGTATAATATATCAAATCATCTAATTAGCAGTATATATCTATATATATATATATATATATATATATATATATATATATATATATACACGCGCCATACATGTATACGTAGATATATAGTTGTTTATATGTATCGTGAATTTAGTGTTAAGTGCTAGTGAGCCGGTCTGTATTACTACTACGGTGCTGTGTGTGGTGTGCGGGTGTGTGGTGTGCGAGTGCGGAAAGCCGCTAAAGGTCAATAGCTAATTGTTAGCTAATTAACCCAGCCTAGCTCTTAACGCACCGACCTTAATCACAACATACCTCCACGTGTATGCGTGTGTGTGTTTGTTGACACCGCACACTTGCTGGTGCGAGCGCTCTTAGAACGCGCACGCGTAAACAAGATACGCACCGAGTTGTGTCTATTTCCAATAATCCGATGACGGAGATAAACATCAATCCTGAACCCCTCGGTACATGACAATACCTACATTGTTCAACATCTATTGTAGTATTCGCTATTTGATCAGCACACATACACCTATAGGTGCGTACCCGACTAAGTGGACCGATGTTCTGTAGAACATCGGTCTACATAGTCGGGTAGGACGTGTATCTTAGGGTGGCATTGTTATTTTATTATTCGTTTTCTATTCATTTTTGTTTTTGTTTTTTATTATCTAACGACGCCTATAATCACACAGTGTTTTTGTAGTCAATAATCTATATATAAATAAATAACAAATATCAGGGATGTTGGTTAGAGTGTGGAGCAGGTGATATAATACTAGATATAACGGTAATCTGTACATCTTTCCTTTCAAATCGAATACAATCCAGTTTATATGTAAAGGTTTATTTGTGGGCAATTACCCCTCACCCTAGTATTATTTTGTGTCCACAAAACATCATATTTTGTCATAATCAATTATATCGTAATCCTATTTATTTATTGGAAATCGGTAGATAAATTTTATTAGATTATTTCTCAAATACGATTTGAAATAATTATTTGTGAAATTTTCCTCCCCACTTTTATAACTTATATATATATATATATATATATATATATATATATATATATACTATAGTGAGCAAAATGCGCTGAACACACAATAACAATAAACCTATTATGACGTCGATGTGGCATTCTTTATATTCTATACGTCCCTTACGTTCCTTACACACGACGGTCCGGTAGATTAGCTATGATACTACTATCTATA
>OZ025242.1:94628859-94751359 GCA_964019155.1 Osedax fenrisi | reverse complement strand
GCCGTATCCACCATCGCTATACCGAAACATATCAGCATGATGGGGAAGATGACGGCTATGTATGATGTACACAACGGTACGAGGAGACAGGCGAAGCCTTCTATGCACAACCCGACCATACTGATCAACCATTGCTGCTGCGGGTAGTTCTCCATCAGTTTCACCGTCATGTACACGCCTCCCACGTGTGGGAAGAACGCGGGTAACCATACCATGCCTATCTCCCACTCTGAAGAATTCATTGTCTTCTGCATCCACAGAGCTATGGTAGGTTCTAGAAAAGCCAGCGACACGTTCGCCATGACTAGGGCACCCGCGCAGACGGCGATGTAAGGGTCGCAGATCAGCTTGTAGATCGGGGTGCCGTTCTTTCTAGATTCTTCGGCAGCGGCGCGGTCTTTTCTCACGGGTTTCATGACGAATACGATCAGAATGCCGTCGACGAGCGCCGCGAAAGCCAGTAACAGGAACGGTACGCATTTCCCGGCGAACTCGTACAGAATACCGCCGAAAGGGGGCGCGAACAAACACCCGAACGAAATGAACGCCAACGCTATGCCCAACGCTCGACTTCGCTGACTCTCCTCCGGGTGCCGGTCGGCTATCATCGCCAGTCCGGACGTGTCGGCGAAAGCGCTGCCGGCGCCTTGTAAGGATCTCGCGAAGAACAAAACGCCGTACGATTGTCCGAACGCGAAGATCGCCGTACTGACGAATATGATCGCCAGTCCGAACACCATGGGCATCTCGTAGCCTATTCGGTCTATAACGGTACCGCTGAGGGGGTTAACCATCAACTGTACTATGGCCTTACTGGCGAACAGGAACCCTACGCTGGCGTCTTGGTTGAACGACGGGTCGAATTCCACGAGCGGGAATAGGTGCTGTTTCCGAGACTTATTGTAGGCCGCCGTCCAGTTAAACGGTTCCGGTGGCGGCGGGAGTGGTTCCTGTTGAACGACCTTGACCGGGACGTCGTTGAGGTCTTGCAGGAATACCGGTATGATAGGTACGATGACCATATATAGCATGTTGTCGAGTAGTAACGCGATACATACTATGACCAAGACGAGGCGGCGCTGCGATTCGGCTGTGTTCAGATGCGCTCGACCTCGCTCGTACAACGCCGTCGTGTCCACGTTAATACCCGGGATCAACATGGCGGGGCTGGGGTTTGACCTTCACCCTCGGCGGGTTCGGGGTCGGGGTTCGTGGAACGGGGTTCTAGGGCGGCCGATGCTGCATGTGTCTCGTTCTCGCTACTCGCCTCCCCACGTGACACGCGTGTTGTACGCGTGCGTGCGTTGGTGCGTGCGTGCGTTCGTTCCGCTTGACTTCACTCGTAGTTTGCGCTGATGTAGAGGTCAGGTGAAGGTCCTCCTGCGTGTAGCGAGAACGAGACTTTAGTAGGCGTGGCTATAGGTATACGACAGGGTTATATGGGCGTGGCTAGAATATACAGCAGGTATACGGCGTTATATAGTATAGCTATATATATATATATATATATATATGTATGTTAGGTATTAGATATGTTGCGTTGATGCGGGCATACATACATATAAATACATCGATAAACACATGCGTACATCGTACACCGAACATATAAACGTGTACGTATGTCATGTATTAAGTACTAATCATGTATATATATATATATATATATATATATATATATATACAACCGACAATATATACTTTACATTAGTTTATATAAATTTATTTTCATGATTCATTTTTATGATTTATTTTTGTGAAACTCCACACAAATATTAATTTTCTATATATATATATATATGTTATATATATTAAAAACTTCCTGTGTGACTAAGTTAGATAATATATAAGATACACACACAGTAGGACGCGAATTCAAGCCCCTTCCGAACGCGGCGTCCGAAACATCAGTTATATATTTAGATAACTATAAACACATTTTACAAGCACTATATATATATAGTATGAAAAAGTTATTATTTGAAAATATTTACACTAAGTTGAATATATAATTTATTATATTTCATAAATCCTCTTTTAATATCATTATATTTGTGTATATATAAAATCGGATCTGGATATAAATGAAGACATGGAAGATTTGAATCGCTAAACGATACCACGAAAGGAAACCACGTGATCTCCTATCGGAGTGAAGTTAACACTAACCCTGCAGGGTATCACGTATTACCCTACCCTGGTAATCTGTGCTAATCGCTCATTCGAGAAGGACATGAACCCATCGATATATATGTACAGTTGCATAGTTCATACGTGGTTATTAACTGATGCTAGCCATCGTAGTGCATACAGATAGATAATACATATCTACGACCTGTAGGTACCTTCTACTACCTATGTACAGCAACCTCTCGATATTGCGACCTCTCGATATAGCGTTACGAGGGCGTGAAAAACGATCAAGCACGCGATATAAATAACGATATAATTACAATGCTCTCGCGAGATCTCGACATCTCTCGACGTATCTCGATGTCTCTCGATGTCTCTCGATGTCTCCTCGATGGCACCTCGATTGGTATTTAGTAAGATAACAAGTCATTATGAAATATTGGCCAGTTAATATGCATACATGCTACTACTACTACTACTACTACTACTACTACTACTACTACTACTACTACTACTACTACTACTACTACTACTACTACTACTACTAATACTACTACTACTACTACTACTACTACTAATACTACTACTACTACTACTACTACTACTACTACTACTAATACTACTACTACTACTACTACTACTACTACTACTACTAATACTACTACTACTACTACTACTACTACTACTACTAATACTCATACTACTACTAATACTACTACTACTACTACTACTACTACTACTACTACTACCCACACTACTACAATATAACATATAATAACGAGACACATAAACTCACGAGATGACGACTCGCCTAGTAATAACTAGAAATTGATTAGACGATGTCCCGTCCTCCTCCCCCTCTCCTCCTCCTCCTCCTCATCTACTCGTCCTCTTCCCTCTCCTCCTCCTCTTCTACGCACGTAGTTGCTGGCGAGATAATCTAGTTACCGTCGAGATGATGAAGTAGCGGGCGCAACTTCCATCCGCTTAACGGCGCCGCACTTAAGCGACGCCAGGAGCGCCACTATCGCCGCCACCACTATCTCCTCCTGGCGAGTAAACAGCCCCGTTTATGCTAATGTCTTGCGTGATGACGTCATCGTCGTGCGTGCGCATTCGCTGGACACACGCGCACACACACACGCGCGCCTACACACACTCGTGGCCGATTTCACGCCTCGCCTCTGACCACCACCATCACCATGTGACTACTAGCCCACCACGTGACTACTAGCTCACCACGTGACTACCAGACCACCACGTGACTACTATACCACGTGATCCCGTGATCGACGCTAATGATCTAACACCAACACCCGCCTACACGTATACAACACCGCCGTGCACAATTACGACCTTCTATACATACTAATACTACCGATACACTGACCACTACACTGACCACTACACTGACCGCTAACTTGACCTCTGGGGTCATCGATAATAACGTCACTATTTAGGAAAACGCGTATTTTTACGAATGTAATGTTACGCTCATCAACATTGTATAAATAGTATTTTCATTATTTTAATAGTTAATTACCAATATATCTTATATATGATTAAGTAATCATATATATTAATATATATATATAAGTCATAATATTATTATTACTATTTAATAAATTGTTTTTATATATTATTCCTCTTCATTATGAAACTGTTCATGTTAATAAATATTACGGTTGATAACAACAACATAACAAATTCTATATTATTTTGAAGTACTTTAGAATGACAAAGCATATTGATATTATAAACTATAAACCTAAACAGAAAACAAACAAAGTTCTTCTAATGAATAGTATTATTGTTATTGCTGAAAACTATCCGTTTAGATATTTCGACAAGTTCAGTGTACTTCTCTTTGAATATCACTTTGAAAACAGGGTTCACTCTCGTTTATTATGATCAACCAATTATTATTATATATAATAAAGGGGTATTTGTCCCGATAAGCATTATTGATTCTATAATTACCCCAGCATTACCTAAATATTATAATAATAATAATTATTATCATTTCTTTCAAATAATGAATAACCAATAGCATAACATCATTTGAAAACATATTTATATTATTTATAGAGTATACTCTAGTATATTGATATATCAATAAATATATGTTAACGATTGTTAATGGTACGATAACATAATAATATATCTACACATTACGTATGTATTCGACATACACACGCGCGCGCGTGCGGACAGTTAATAGTGTATACATTACCATAGTAGCTATGCGTAAGTGTACACACACCCACACGCAGTATGAGATGCGCGTACTAACTAGTGTAATCCTTAAAGTGGACCTATTGTTAGGAAATGTACTGACCCCGTGTACCCCCCTACTAGCTAATGTACCCCCTACTAGCTAATTAGCTAGTTATGTTTGTACAGTATATATGCTTATGATGTAGTAGTGGTGGACAAGCTATAGTTTCAATACTATCCAAATATATAGATATGCAAACACACATAGATATATATATATATATATATATATTATTAACTGCCTGCGTGGCTCAGCTGGCTAACGCGTCAGACACACGAGCAGTAGGTCGCGAGTCCGAGCCTTGGCCGGACCTAAAATAGGTCTTAAAATAATATTTAGAAGTGATCATATATAATTGTGTATGAATAAATGATCTCGTTAAAACCATGAATGCCTTAACATGAGAGCGGATTCGAAGATTTTAGACATTAGAGCCATATATGGTTATAAGTTAAAACTTCATCTAAGTTTCTAGATGGGATGAAAGGACTAAAATAAAATAACAATACACATATATGTGTGTGTATGTGTGTGTATGTGTGTGTGTGTGTTTGTGTGTGTGTGTGTGTTTGTAATGGTAGTGAATATAATTTAATTCTAGTTGTAATACATATATCTATTTTAACTAAACTTTTGTAATATAATGTAAATCTATATATATATATATATATATATATATATATATATATATGTGTGTGTGTGTGTGTATTTACCTTAATAATTCAAATTATATATAGTAATCTATGTTAGGATATATATATATATATATATATATATATATATATATATATATATATATATATATATATATATATACATTACATATACACATTTATGTGTTAATAAGCTAACAAAGCTAAACATACTACAATTTAGCGAACTCAATAATGCACCTAGTATTACATTAATTACGATGTGCCAAGTACACGTTCTTAAACGCTCCGGGTTACGTACCGAACCGACCCGTAGCGATACCGACCCGACCCGAAGCGTACGAGCATTATTGTAAATCGATAGACCATCAACGTGTTATTAGCGGAAGGCCCGTACTTTCTCGCTCTTTCTCGCGATCTCTCGCTGTTTCTCGCGCGCGCGGCCTATATCGCTAATTAATAGTGCTAAGTGCCGATTACACGACGCTAACTAGGCGGCGATACCTCAACGTGCCGCCATCTTGATAATACACGTTTACCACCACCTACCTTTAATTGGGTTATCCGTAACTACGGCGAACCGAACCCTTCGTACACACTATAGGTATAGGGTATGTACACATACCCTATACCCCATACCTTATACCTATAACCTATACCTATAGTCGCCATATTGGTTGTATCCCGGCGTGTGATACCGATGTATGGAATATATACACAATAGTGTTGTGAACGCTATTTTGAATATGTCCTAGGTATACTACTAGTATATATATATATATATAGATATATATATATATATATATATTGTTATTGTTATTGTTATTTGTTAATTTATTTGGTGGAGTCCTCTCATCCCATACATGAACTTAGATGAAGTTTTCACTTATAACCATATATGGTTCTAATGTCCCTTCGAAGCCGATATATATATCGTACTGGTATTCCGTGTTTAACTAATAGCGCAATGTAAAACTGTCATTAATAATCTGTATCGCCGAATCATATGTCGGGCTAATAGTTGTGAAGTTTAGAGTTAAGTTAACCCTGCCTCTAGGCTATAACCCTATAGCGTATAGGTTATAACCCAATTGAAATTAACCCTGATTAACCCTAGTAAAGTTAACCCTATATATATACCCGTAAGTTATACAACTGTCAATGTTATCCTATATATCAATATAGGTTCCATATACATATATATATATATATATATCTATATATCTATATATGTATGTATGTTTGTGTGTACATGACCTTGAGTGTATGTACAATTAGCATTCACTCGTACACAGAATATCCCTCTCGCATGTCTCAAATATAGGTCAGTATACCTACATGTGAGTCATACATTAAGGGCGTGGTTGAACCATAGTCTGATTAATTCCTCCTCCTCATCCACCTCCTCCTCATCCTCCTCCACGTTAACTATTCATCACGTGATCGTATCCATACCGTCACGTGTGATCGCCTTCACCCCCCCATTGACCCCATGACCAAGTAACCACTACAGGGTAACCCCACACACCCCCGCCCGAGTTTATATCCAAACCCTCCCTCAATCTCATAGATAGAGGTGATAGAGGCATGATTAATTCATTATGTTTTTTATTGTATATATTCTATTTGTTCCTTTTTGTTTTGTTCATCCGTGTTTCATGTCTCAGTATATGTACTTACTCGTTACCCCTAACCCTATTCCACATACCCATATCATTCGTACATATAATAAACTGTTAATCTATCTATCTATATCCGTCGAATAAATAAAGATACCACAGTATACCTACAGTTACTGTGTTCAATTACTCGAATGGGCAGCTTCTCATACAATTTGTTCTCGTCTCCCTCTTATTGCAAAGATAATAAGCTCAACTAATAATGTTCTTATACGGTGTATGTATACAATTAAAATGAAATATACATCAATTATTATACATTATGGTGCACAATAAAAAAGTCTATATATATATGTATATATATATATATATATATATATATATACGTATATATATATATATATGTATACGTATATATATATATATATACTCTCGATAACAAGGATATTATAAATAGTATTGATGTTTCACGATTTTCTATACGTGTATTTATTCATCGAGTTTTGTATGTATTATAATATATCCATTGTCTTTATTATTTCTATGGTATATATATATCTTATATATCTATTCTATTTGTATTGTATCTTTATACTGTATATTTGTTACCGTAAGTTTAATTCACCTATTTATTTATTATCTTTAACTAATAGAATCTAAAATATAAATAAATATTATATATGACTGTATATAGTGTACAGGTACATTATACACTAACAATATATATATATATATATATATATATATTATACTATATACAATGCAGAGTAACTTCTCCAACATAGGTATATCTAGAATACAACCCACAGAGAGTGTGCCGCTCCATTCTATACAGATATAGCTAATAAAGCCATCAGTTAATGTTTGCGGTATTTCTGTAACTATTTTATAATTTATTTATTGTATAAGCTGTATGCATATACATATTTTATATGATAAAAATACCGCTATTTTATATATTCAAAAAGCCAATTACAATATATAAAAATAATTTAAACAAAGAGCTTACTATCAATTCAACGTAATGATTATACACTATTATTATAATATATTATATATTTTTTATTAATAAAATAAAAATGTTGTATACAATTTTTTCAGATTCCTTTTAAGATAAAATCTGAAATATTTGTTAACAAAATATTGTACGATTGAACTAATTTAAATTACCCTATTATTAATACAGTCTATAAACAAATTTGCTTAAAATATTTCGTAATTTTTTTTTTCAAATATAAAATTTCTCATATTTTTTTAGTACAATTTTTATTTAAATTATAAACTAATTTATTCTTATAAATGTCTTATAATATTACACTAATACACTTATTATCATTATATATATATATATATCTAATTTTATATTTTATTTGAGATAAAGTTTTCAAATTAAAATTTAATTTTTTTCCGGAAAATTCCTAGAAAATCGAAAAAAATATCAAACAACTTTTTTCTTATATAAAAATATATAATTCGAAATATAGTTCAGGAAATAACTTAACAAACAATTGTTAATGAGATAAATCCAAGTTTAGAAACATCTAATATCTCCTCCAAGTCCTAGCTATTCTATGTTAAACTTTAATGAAGGTGCGAATCTTCAATCATTCATTTTATTTATTTGTTTTTATTTTATTCCGTTAATTATCTTATCTAGTTCAAAAAAATGCTAATTCTCAATATTTCGGAACCGGCATAACGTGCGACATCTAATACAATTCGTATTGAATTACGTAATCCGCGTAATAATGGCTATTGTTCGACTGTTTAACGCTGAAGCGATGGGTCAGAGTGGAGTTTAACCGTATTCCGTTTCGTATCTGATTACTTAGCTTGTATATCTACCGAGATAGTTGAATAAAAGTGTATATAAATATATGTATACATGTTATATATAACACTATATATATATATATATATATATATATATATATTTATCTTCAGAATTGAAGGGACTGAAAAAGTGTTTGAGAAAAGTATTTGAGATATAGAATTATTCTCGAATTATTTTCACATTTACATAGGTATAGGTATAGGTATAAAGCAAATTTGCATTTTTTTTAATCTTTCCGAATTAGCGTGGTTTCTGAAATATCGAGAAGTAACTTAATACATTGTAGACTATATCGAACCTAATAGACTATATTATTGCATGTTTATACTATATACAATATATACAATATATACAATATATATATATATATATATATACACTATATACGATGTTAATAACGTATATATTATTTTTTGGAATGGAGTTCCTCTCATCTGGATATATTCCTACACTATACTCTGGCCCATCATCGATATCGGACAAAGCTGGAATACCTATATACATGTATATATATATATATATATATATATATATATGTATATATATATATATATATATATGTATATATATATATATATATATATATCGTCACACATGCAGGTCCGCTTTATCCCGGCGAGGTATACAAGTATACCTCTTTACCCCGCCATACACGATAGCTGTACTCGAGCGAGGCGGTATATCGCGGTATCACGGTATGGCGGGCGATACGAACACACGCACACACGTGAACAGTGTGATCAGCGCATGCGCTATAGCGTTAGCCACGCCCCCCCCCCACCCCACGTGTGAGGTTAACGGTAGGTAATCTAGGTATGTCACTGATGACCACAGGGGCTAGGTACGCAATACCATAGTGGTCAAACTCGTAATATGTTCACTGGTTCATATGGTAATAGGTTCACTGGTTCACTGGTTATAGGTGTAGGGTTAATATGGCTATAGGTGTAGGGTTCAAATGGTTATAGGTGTATACATATCCCCTATAGGATTAACTTTTACTATACATATGTGTATTTGCTGCTAATGTTACGACACGCTAAGTTATACTAGGTACAGTGTACTCCTTTACCCCTTGTACCCTTGTATCCTTGTACCCCTTGTACTCTTGTACCCTTGTACACTTATACCCTTGTACCCTTGTACCCTTGTACCCCTATACATTTGTACCCCTACACCTTTGTACCCTTGTACCCTTATACCATTGTACCCCATATACCCTTGTACCCCTATACCCCTATACCCTTATGCCCCTATACCATTGTACCCTTGTACCCCTTGTACGCTTTGTAACTCTGTACCCCTTGTACCCTTTGTACCCCGTGTACCCCTTGTACCCCTAATATAGTGTACCGGAAGTTGTACATGTACTATACCCAACTGGGATTCAATATTCTTATTATAGAATACAGTAATATCTATTCTATTGTTTTTAAATAATATCTCTATGATATTAATAATTGTAATATAAATGTGTTAATACATGCATACATACATACATACATGCATACGTACATGTATAATACACATTGTATATAGTATAACTTATAAGTTATTACAAATACTCAGTTATAAGATGCATATTTAAATCGTATCGAACAGCACGATATGCATTGCCCGTACTTCAATTCTCTTAGGCATTGACGGCAGACTATAGAATTATATATATATATATATATATATATATATATATATATGTATATTTATATTTATATATATTTATATATATATATATATTTATATATATATATATACATGTGTAATATATTATTGTATTCCTTATCACATAACGCAAGGACATATATGCTTTCATAAATATTATTTATTACTTAGCATATACGCTAAGTAATAAATAATATTTATAACTCTCTAGTTATTAAATGCGTATATTCGTATTACCGAATATATTGTATCGAATACATCGTATAACTGTAATTGAATGAGCCGCTTTTATTGAGTTATCGAGTTATTGTGTTATTTAAATATTCGGATAACGTCGGTAAATCGAATAATTATATAATCAGAATATGCATCTTTATATATATATATACGTATATATACTATATATATATATATATATATATATATATAAATATATATATACTGATATATAATATATATGTGTATATATATATGTGTGTGTGTGTGTGGGTAGATAATGTATACTACACATATATGTATACTAAAGCATACAATTTAGTATACTAAAGCATACAATTTAGTATACTAAAGCATATAACCATTCCCGCCCTTTTACCGCGATGCAAGCGTGTATGTAACGGTGGCTGTGGCGAGGAGATCCACGTTAATATCTAGTTCGTGTGTGATTCATATAGTATGATGTATATGTATGGTGTGTATGTATATGTATATCTGTGTAACTCATTAAGTAAAGCGTCGGACTCACAAGCAGTAGGTCGCGAATTCGAGCCTCGTCCGGACCAATAAAATAGTATTTAAATAATATTTACGAATTATCTATATAATTGTGTATACAAAATTATTGAATATCGTTAAAGCACTTAAAACAAGCATAACATGAGAGCGGATTTGAAGGCACATTGGAACCATTTGTATAATCTAAAACTGCATATGAATTATTTTTTATTTGGTGAAGTCCTTTCATCACATCAAGGAACTTAGATGAAGTTATCACTTATAACCATAGAGCTCTAATTTTCCTTCGAAGTCGCTCTCATGTTAAGGCATCCATGGTTCTAACGAGAGCCGATCATTTATTTTTACACAATTATATAAGTTCACTTCAAGATATTATTAAAAGACCTATTGTAATGGGGCGAGGCTCGAACTCTCGTCCTATGTGACGCGAGTATACTGCTCGTGTGTCTAACGCTTTAGCTAACTGAGCCACACAGGCAGTTATATGCATATATATTTATTTATATATATATATATATATGAATATGTATAAGTAAGTTGAATACTTCGATTGAATGATTACCGATGATACAGTGCCGGTCGCTGCCTATAGAACTAGTGACGTAAGAAGTTGACTAAAGGGGCGTGTTTACTAAAGGGGCGTGTTTACTACGTCGTCCTTATAACGCTGATTTGTATAAGTCTCTCTAAAACATCGACACACCTTATGGTGACGTCATAACTAGTGACGTCATTGTATAGCAATGTAACGGTGACGTTATCAACCATTCGAAACTATGCCGTGCGCGGGTGGTAGCCGTGACGTCATAATGAACGGTATGCCGCGGTAACCTTTAATCTATTTTTAATCGTACGTATATACGTGAGTGTTAGTACGTTTTGTTTAATACGAGCATTAATAAGTACACATTAGTATACATAAGTATACAATATAGTATTATATTGGTTATTATTAAAAATAAAATACTATTTTTTTTTCTAAATTTTTTTTAAAAATAATATATATTTTATATAAGATACTATTTATATATATATATATATATATATATACAAGGAAACGATTTACTAAACAACAAATTATTGACGACAAAACAAAATTATATTCTTACCATATACTATAAGAATAGGAAAACATTATTGTATATCATATAACTGTATAGCGGCAAATAAAGTATAAATATACAATGGTAACATTCGCCATTCGTCAAGGTAAATACAGTACAGTGAAGCAACAGGTTACTAACTAATGGTTGCCATGGATACAACAGCAGTAACCATCGTTGCTAACCAATACGTTGTGTATCCATGCCGTATACAATATATGTATATAGCGTTTTAAATATAGCGCTAGAAATAAGTTCGTAAATCAAGCATGTAATACATACATTAAAGATGTAAATATCAAACTATCTTATTTGGTACACTATCGGTACATTATCGGTACATTATCGGTACATTATCGGTACATTATTGGTACATTCTCGGTACATTATCGGTACATTATAGGTATATTATCGGTACATTATCGGTACATTATCGCTACATTATCGGTGCATATCGGGGCTAAGTATAATTATTAACATATTTAAAATAAATATAAAAATACCTGTTGATATTGTAGCATTATGAAAGGATTCAAATTATCTTTGTATATAAAGGTATACCTAATCTAAAATGATCGCAGTCAACATGATGATGTTGACTTGTATAAATGGGGAAATTCTAAGGAAATACAATGATATTTTAATCTTAATTCGATTATAAATAGATGAATCGGTGATGGTTTAAGTAAATTATTTCAATTGCAGGTAAATGTAAGATATATTAAATATATTAGATATGGACATATATATATATATATATATATATATATATTATTTGATTTAGTTTTTAATAATCAGATAATTATCGAAACAAATCATATCGATTATATATATGTATGCATTTAAATACACATATTTGTATAATCAATAAATCCTAATGAGTAGAACTACTTTAATAGCGATTATAACCACGCCCATAACCACGCCCCTATTGTGACGTAATTGGTTATCGATGTAACCGCGGCTATAAACTCCCGATATTGAAAACATCGAACTAGATATGGAACGAATCACATAAACGGAGTCGGGATGCCGAAACCCATCGAAGCAGTAAAAGGCCTCTACGATCTGAACACACACGCCACATAGAGATCATGCGTGTCATGTGATATAACCACGGCAACGTGTTCATGAATGTTCTAGTACTTATCATCCTCTTCCAGAAAGATGAGGAACACCTTATGAAGAATAACGAGCTCGGCGCTCCTTATAAGGAGATCGACACGCCCAGAAGGTGAACGACATGCCTTATAAGGGAGGGTGAGCGATAGTTATCGGATTTCTTATGCGACTGGGAATTATCATAGCTCTAGTAATATCTGGTAATATATTCTCGACGTCGGGAACACTGCTACGGCGTGGTGCTGCGTTCGTGATCCAGGGGGACTAGGGGTCGGGTTATCGCTCGCTACATAATAGATTGTTCTAGAGGCTATATCCCAAGATTTTATTAATTCAGAAACATCGTATACACATATATATATATATTTAGATAATATATTTAGATTTTATTATATACGAAAACGTATCTACATTGAATTTATTTAAATTTTTATATATATATATATATATATATATATATATATTATATAGATATGTTTAGATATCTATACACGTATGTGTTATTTACCTATATTGACTTACTATACACTCCTATAGACTCCTTGTAATAGGTGTCCTCAGCACTGAATAAGATTGATATTTACACCGACAATGATATATTTAATCTATTCTCTTTGTAACTCAATAGAGAGTTGAGCGTGCGCTTCGCTATACATCAACACACACGGCCGCACACACACACGCGCGCACACACAATGATATCAAACGATGTAGTTAAGAGATGTGAATACTTCTTATTCTTCTGGTAGTGCCGCGGTTTAAACTCGGCGCCACTCTTTCTTACGATAGAGGGCGCGGGTTGGGGTCACGGTGGGGTCATCGTCAGTTTCTAAAATAGTGGCGCCGTAAACAAACCCGGCCCGGCGTGTAAACAACTCCGTTATAGTCATTGTTAACCGTATACGTCACAAATACAATCATCGATATACTATTTATCATCTATTGGGTACCTTTGTTATCTGTGATTGCATTCCATCACTATATATATAATAATAATAATATTCAGAGTTGGCGTAAAAGCCTAGATGGATGAAAAAGCAAAAGCTTGTCTATATATACATATATATATATATATATATATATATATATATAAATATGTATAAGTATATATGGATATATATATATGGAAGTGTTACTATAATATATACCATAGGGATGTACTGCTGTAGAGTGTAGAGTGTATATACAATATTGATATGTTTATTCGTATATGAAATATATAACTAGCTTATCAATATGGTATCAAATATTATAAATTATTTGTAATATATTAATTTAAATACACATATAAATATATTATATTATAATTGAGTATTCAAATATATTGATGTATATATGCATTATACATCATTTGCGAATATATGCATATATATATTTGATAAATTCTAATGTATACATTTGCATAGTAATACATATTAGCCCGCGCGTCGTACGTCATTTATATTACTAATGTTAATAATATTTATATTATCAATTTTTATAATAATTAATATTAGTAATAATAAATAACAATAATATTATATAATAATGATAATGTCAATTATTTGTATTATTATAATAATAATACTAATTATAGTTCAATCTATTAATGCATACATCTTTCATCTAACGTATACGGCTTCTTTACTTCTAAATATCGCGATAAAGCGTATGATATAATCTACATAATCAAATGCGAACATATCTAAAATATAGTGTACTAATATATATATATATATATATTTACAATTTTGACTGTAATGAAATACCTATACCTATATACTATGATGATGCTAAGTAGGTCAGCTCTCTCCTAATGCTACTGTAATATTAGTGTGATCTACTCGGGGGGGGTCGGCGGAGGATGGATAATGCTGACCGGTGATGGAGCTAATGCTGACCGGTGATGGAGCTAATGCTGACCGGTGATGGATCTAATGCTGACCGGTGATGGAGCTAATGCTGACAGGTGATGGAGCTAATGCTGACCGGTGATGGAGCTAATGCTGACCGGTGATGGAGCTAATGCTGACAGGTGATGGAGCTAATGCTGACCGGTGATGGATCTAATGCTGACCGGTGATGGAGCTAATGCTGACAGGTGATGGAGCTAATGCTGACCGGTGATGGAGCTAATGCTGACCGGTGATGGAGCTAATGCTGACAGGTGATGGAGCTAATGCTGACCGGTGATGGAGCTAATGCTGACCGGTGATGGAGCTAATGCTGACCGGTGATGGAGCTAATGCTGACCGGTGATGGAGCTAATGCTGACCGGTGATGGAGCTAATGCTGACCGGTGATGGATCTAATGCTGACCGGTGATGGAGCTAATGCTGACAGGTGATGGAGCTAATGCTGACCGGTGATGGAGCTAATGCTGACCGGTGAAGGAGCTAATTCTGACCGGTGATGGAGCTAATGCTGACCGGTGATGGAGCTAATGCTGACCGGTGATGGAGCTAATGCTGACCGGTGATGGAGCTAATGCTGACCGGTGATGGAGCTAATGCTGACCGGTGATGGAGCTAATGCTGATCGGTGATGGAGCTAATGCTGACCGGTGATGGAGCTAATGCTGACCGGTGATGGAGCTATTGCTGACCGGTGATCGAGCTAATGCTGACCGGTGATGGAGCTAGCACTATCACTACCACTAGCACTACCACTATCACTAGCACTAGCACTAGCACTAGCGCTAGCGTTGGAACAATGGCGATTAGCACTAGCACTAGCTCTAGCGTTAGAACAATGGAGATTATGTAATATAATGAGTATGGGTGTAACTGATGCCATCGTGTCATAACATAAACAATAACGTTCGCATATTTCCATTCGCGGCGTATATATATATATATATATGTGTATATATATATATATATATATCATTATTATTATTTACGCGAGTCCTATTTTACAATTCACGTGACCGGTTCTCCGGTTGCGTAATATTACATAATATCATATCATATACGATATATATACGATATATATATATATATATATATATATATATATATATATATATATATATTACTAATATGCGAATGCGTAATGTCCTAATGGTAAGTGCTCTCTATCAACATTATAATGTATAGTAAATTGAATATTTATGTGACTGTATATTTATATATATATATATATATACACACACACATATATATATATATATATATATATATATATATATATATATATATATATTATTAGATTGATTCATATTAGTCTATATTCGTTATGTATTAAATGTCTAAAGATTAATTATTTGTAATCTAAATATCGGATTGTTACACTCCTTCCTGGTGTTATATGCATGCATGTCTATGTCTATGTATGGGTGTGTGTGAATCTATGTAGATGTGTGTGGATGTGTGTGGATGTGTGTGTGCTCGTTAGGTCCACGTATCTAATAGTCTAATTCCATATTCCTTATTTTCTAAAAAATTCCTAAAACTAAATTATTTTAAATTAATAAATTGTATTTAACTACAATTTATATTAATACATATATATTAGCATACACTCACACTCACACACACATACACACATACACACATATACATACATACACACATACACACATATATATATATACACATACACACACATATATATATATATATATGTGTATGTACATGTGTGTATGCGTGTGTATGTGTGTTTGTGTGTTTGTGTGTTTGTGTGTGTGTGTGTTTATATTGATTGATTGAATGTATATTTAAACACTTAAATAAATCATAAATGATATCCCAAACGTGTATAGCAATATAGACATCAATAAAAGTAGGTAATATTGGCATACGATTTAAAATAATAAAATAAACCGGTAGTAGATAAATAACTAAAATAATATCGACAAACAATATAAGTATTACAGATTGCCACCCGAGATCACTCTTTAAACATATGTAGTGAATGTCTTACGTAATCGTATATAATCAATTGTAATATAGTATTGATTAATTATCCAGGCCAATAACGTGTTATACTTTAACACATAATCACGTGATACACAAACAATAGGTCCATTGTACCGAGATAACTAAGTGATTCAGTGGGCCCGAGAGAAAGTGATTATATATATAATTAACAATTAATGCAATCAACGCGATCGCCAACATTCGCACGTGGTTTGCGTAATGATATCACGTGACAACCGCACGTTACCACGGCAACCGAGAACTATTCGACGTACTACTATCGAAGATAACGAGTAGGTAATAAACGGGTAATTTAAGAATTAACAAACTGATAGGATTCATTTATATAAATGAGCGATACAATTCAATACGTTAATAGTATTTCTACTCGAATAGAATGTATTTCATTATATAAATATATTTCATATATATATTTACATATAAATATATATATATACACATTATATATATACTATACACTATATAAACTATATAATATAGGTCTATTACATAAATGTACTAACCACGAACAGCGTACATGTGATACAAATAAACAATAAATTGTTACTTCATATGTACAGGTATAGATTAAATCGGCTTATTTAGCATAATTGATCGTATTCTATATATAGAGTTCTAGCTATAGGTCAGAGTATGTCGGAGAAGCGTTCGTTTCTTATGTTAAATGTACGGATATATTATGTAGGTATTTATGCGTATGTGTATGCATATTATTTTTGTGGTATCTTTTCTCGAGGGCATCTTACTATTAAAGGATTACTTTTTAACCTATTATAAAACAATATTTTATTGTATCCACATTTCGTGAGCAAATTACTTATTTATTTATAGTATATAATAATGATGATGATGCTGATAGGTATTTATGTAGATATAATAATATTATATTCTTGATAGTGTGAGAACGAGAAAAAAAACGAAAAACGAGAAAACAAAAATACGAGGTATTTACAAAAAATTTGGATATGATAGAAGTGGGGATTTAAATAATGGGGTTATCAATGATACATTTTTTTATTCTTTTTTTGAATATTGAGAAGGTCATATTCAAAAATCTTCCACGAGTGAAGTAAATATTATTCATGCACTTGTTCGTTCATTCCTGTATACCAAGTGCACACCGGAAGTACAATAGGGCCATACCGCCATATACCGCCAACCTCGCGTAACCGCCACTGTGTATTACTTACGTATGGAAGGATACTTAAAGCGGTTAATATAGATTCCGCCGAACTGTATATAATGCTATCCCGTGTGTACCGCATGTCGGTATATTGATGGATACTTTATATATATATATACTTAATAATAATATGTGTATATATATATATAAATATATATATATGGGGTATATAACTCAGTGGGACAGTCGACATATAGTAGGCGAGAGGTTCCGGGTTCGACTCCATGCAGGCAGTTATTTTTTGTTCTCTTGTGTTTATCAATAACGTAATAAACAATCAATCAAAACACAAGAAAATATATATTAATATTATTTTGTATTGTCCGGGCCCCTCACATTTATTTATAATACGAGTCTATGACTTCTTGAGGGGTCCATTTATATATCTCTATTTTTATTGTATTCGATATATATATATATATATATATGTATATACATGATTTTATGAATAAATATTATTATTATTATTATTATTATATATATATATATATATATATATATATATATATATATATATATATATATATATATATATATATATATATATATATATATATATATATACGTTACATATATGTATACACTATACGGACATTTTTATTATTTTATTTGGTGGAGTCCTTTCATCCCATCCAGGAACTTAGATGAAGTTTTCACTTATAACCATATATGGCTCTAATGTCCCTTCGAAGCCGCTCTCATGTTAAGGCATCCATGGTTTTAACAAGAGCCGATCATTTATTTATACACAATTATATAAGATCACTTCTAAATAATATTTTAAGACCCATTTTATAAAATTAATTAATGGTCCGGACGAGGGTCGAACCCGTGCCCTACTGCTTGTGTGTCTGACGCCTTAGCCACTGAGCCACACATTAAGTTATTTCCATCACATAACTACAGTAGAATGCAGTAATTTTAATTAATATCGTGAAATTTCTGGGAGCCGATTGAGGAATAAAATAAAAAGAAAAATAGAAAGGAAAAAGATTGCTTCACTAAATAAATAAATATTTAATTATCTTCAATTTAATATATATATATATATATATATATATATATATATATATATATATATATATATATGTGTATTGTGTAATATAATGTATTGTAACGCGCAAAATAAATACCGGTATTACTTAATATAACTCGGTCACGGTTCAGTTGTACAATAGTCACTCGGATACTTGGATAGTCACGGTTAAGTGATTACAATCGTAGCAAGATTAGTGACCTATCGCAGCCCATCACTACCACAGCTACGATTTTTAAAAAAAATTTAAAATGTGTGTAGTCTCAATACCCATATATATGTACACCATTTGACCGTCGAATCCGTAATCAACCACGTGTTCAGAAGAACTCTTATCGAGCGTTATTATCACGTGATATCGCCGTGCGTTGGTAGTACGGTGTCGCCATCTAGCGGTTGATAAAGACGCGTTAAGTTGAGAAATAGCGGATAAAGCGATTCGCGATTATTAGCGATTCATTAGCGACCTAGGCGTAAGGACTGTGACCGTCGTGCACCGCATCCGATAGTGTAAACGTGGTGCGGATATTATTGCGGCAATATCCGCGCGAATAATCGCCGCTTTTCGTGGATCTATGCATTAGATATTCGCAAATATTCGGTAATTCGCTTGTTTCGAACGATTATTCGCATGAATTGTGGCCTCGCTAGTCGCTATATTATGTAATATTCATATTCTGCTTCTTTATTAATATACGAAGTAAACACTAGTATATATATATATATATATATATATATATATATATATATATATACATGAATGCATACATACATATGATTGTGCGAAGAATTAAACGTGCGACCATTCCTCGGGGAATCCTCATCAATAAATAATATAGATATTACGAATCTGGATTTATCGACGTGTATTACTCGATTATTATAAATCTGTTATTCTATAGACATCCCAGCCGTCTTATTGTAAGCAACACAATATTGTTATTCTAGGCAAGGCTATAGTCTTATTCTAGACAATACTGTAGTATTATTCTAGGCAACAATAAGCAATTCACTACAAAAGTACGGTAGTATATATATATGGTATACTATATATATATATATATATATATATATACTATATATTGTATACTATATATATATATAGTATACAATATATAGTATACTACCGTACTTCTATACAGTATACTGTATGCAGTACACTTGTACCGCGTAGATGCGCGTGTGCAGAAGATAGAGTTGTTGTGTTCGCCACTAGATTATCGTTAGGTTTTAAACTTTGAACCACGAACGTTGAACTTTGAACTGTTTCACGAGAAACTCACGCACGATGTGTTCGTAATCGTTAACAGGGAACGTATAGCGAGGTTTCCTATCGCGAAACTGGTATTAAATATTGTTTTCTGCGATTATCGCGTTGATATTTCGTATAACTTTACGGAGAGTATCGTAATACTGACACAGTAGTTGTTCTTAGAGTTGATCTGGTATACGTATGAATCGTATCAACTTATGAATATCATGGACAGCATCGGTTTCAACAATACGTTACGAATGCCATTGTTCTCGATAGCGTTGTACTTTGGTACACAAAAGGTGCGCTGATACTTCTTACGTGTCCGACACCCTTCCCTCTTGAACACAATACGTCGACTGTTCCTCCCCTGCTAATTAGTCGTGTTACTAAATGACAACCGAATGCGATTCTATTTCGAGATAGATCGTATTGTCTAATGGTACTAAGGTATTGTCTAATGATACTAAGGTATTGTCTAATGGTACTAAGGTATTGTCTAATGGTACTAAGGTATTGTCTAATGGTACTAAGGTATTGTCTAATGGTACTAAGGTATTGTCTAATGGTACTAAGGTATTGTCTAATGATACTAAGGTATTGTCTAATGGTACTAAGGTATTGTCCAATGATACTAAGGTATTGTCCAATGATACTAATCCCTGTTAATTAACTATTAGTGATAACTATAGTTAGTCCGATGTTTGTTAATCCCGTATAAGGCACCGTATAGGTGGCATGCGATGCATTGAATATACAACACTATATACTTAAAGGTGGTATTCCTTTAGATATATTCGTTATATGAGGCGAGATAAAAGAATTCAAGTAGAATACTATGGTATGTATATAATATACTATGCGATATAACGGTGTATGTTATATGTAATGATAACATTGTTAACATACAAATTTGTAAGAATACATTATATATAATTTATATATATATATATATATATATATATATTCCATGTTATCCCCGATATACAAATATTTACAATAAAATAAATATATATTGATACATTTACAACTCATTTATACAGTTCAATTTTTAAACTTATTTCAAATAAACAAAACAATAACTACAATTGTTATAAATAAAATATTGTCACACAGAAAACTATATACGCGTCGCCATATATTAAATCAATGAACAAATGTTAAATCATCTCAATGACAAAATTGTATACCTATAATATTATTTAATCGCGAAATTACCTAATAATTAATTTTCTATATATTATATATATATATATATATATATATATAATGTATAATATATACAATAACAAATTACAACAATAATTTATTTCTAACAATATCACCTATATTTATATTTACATTCATATTTAGTAAAGTATATTATATATATATATATATATATATATATATATATATATATATGTATATATATATATATATATATATATATATATATATATATATATATGTATATATATAATACAAATGTACACAACCGCTTACAAAAATAATTATAAATTTGTCTAGATATCGCTTTTATTTGAGAAAATATATACGAAACACGAACATTCTAAAATTCTAACGTTATTATAATGATATACATGCGATGCACTCCGCACACACACTCACCCATACACACTCCGCACGCACACCCACACACGCGTACACCTACACCCGTATAATCCGCGAAACAAGACCCGCGTAATCGCATTACAACAAAGCACGTGTGTGTGGAGGCTGGCCGGGTGCTACGAGATGAGATAACGCAGGAGACTGGACGCGCGCGGACTGCTGAGTCACCATACAATACGAGCATTGTTGTCACCCGGGCAGACAATTAATTCCGCGGCCTAACGCGATAAAGAACAATAGCGGCAGTATTCCACGCAAGGCTGTAACAATAGGTGATAATAAATACGCAAATCAACGCTTTATTTACACACGACCTCTAATGTATATAGATATATATTGCGTGTATTTATATATATAAATATATGTATTGCGTTTATTCAATAATACCTATACAACTTAGCATACATGAGGATATAGGAGATAGGTAATTTATGTTACGTTTTAAATGTACGCTCGCGAGTGGTAAACGATGTGCGGTGCACACTCGCACACCGCACACGGCACTGTTATATTATCACAACTCGTACAGTGTACGGCTAGGGGGGATCGGTTTAAAAAGTATCGCAGTTTTACCTCAAATGTTACGATTAAAATCATTGTGTGAAGTTTCGTCGCACATTACTTATACTATATCTATATCTACTATATCTACTATATCTAGCTCTCTCTCCTCCGCAACACGCGTGCCTCCTAAGATGATGCCGCTCCATTGTTATAGCGGCGGGTCGCACTTTCTATTGTTACGCGCGACACTTTCTATTGTCATGCGCGACACTTATACTGTTACGTGACATCATTATAAGCCTTACACAATGAGAGACCGGCGTAATATGTTACGGTCGCGTTTATCTATACAACTGCGATATCATTAAGTTTGAGGTATGTTGTGATTTATACTATATATATATATATATAAATCAGTATGTATATATAAATGTATATATATACATAAATCAGTATGTATATATAAATTTATAATAACCAATTAGTTATATTATATATATTAGCAATGGTATTAAATAGATATATAATCTAGTGCATGAGAAATTCATCATTAATTAATTATATATATACCAAAATTAATATTAATATTTTATTTGATGAATAATAATATAATTTAAACATTTATCCTATTATATATGTATTATTATTTAATTATTCTCGTTTACGTAATTTTGTTATACTACCTATTAAGCAGCAGGTTATCATACCTATTATTGTTCTACCGGTTATATTCTAATTAAAATAAGTATTATTATTAATTATTATTAATAAATATTGACATATCAATAAGTATTAATAGTAACGTTAACTTGTATGCCCCTATGCGAATATGTTGAACTACGAAACGAAAAAGCGCTTTATTATATATTACTTACTTCTTATTTGTATACATTTATAATTTATAATTATATATATATATATATATATATATATATATTTAATATATATATATATAAATTAATACTTATATTATATAGTACCTGATGCGTTAATATAAACATCGACAAACTAAACATTTCATGCCGAGCAAGCTCGACCTGGTAAGGTATACCTTATAAGGTAACTAAATAGTCGAAGTAATCTATTACATAATATACATATTCTATTGTTCGGATACAGTTATTGTTGTGTGATGTGTTTAACGAGTAATCGACACCTCGCGATGTTTCGTTAAAAGTCGGCTCTTTATTATTATCATAACAATTGTATATTATATATATATATATAGTTTTATTATAATATACAATTTCTACGATATATAAATATCCTATTTAATTATCTATATATATATGTAATCTAACACATCATTATATTACACAAATTAGGGAACAAATTCGCTAATTCGGAAGTTAAACATAAATCTCGGCAATAGAGTGTACGGCGATATTTAATCTAGAAACGCCGTAACGATCGTTAACACTATTAGCGGGGGCTAACCGTGTCGTGTGCGCATGTGCGATCCGGTTAAACTTCTAGGATGTTGTCACGTGAGCTCGGCTAGATGGTTACAGGTTCCGGAAGTGCTGATGGAGGCGGCGGCGGTAGGAGGCGGTAGGGGGCGTGGCTAGGGGGTGGTGACGCACTCGACAAGACATGCGCGCGCGCGCGACACGACGACACCGCGATGGACACGCCCATTTCTATCTCGGCGACCACAACACCGCTACGGCTATGCTTAGTCGTGTCACTATAGATATGCGTAGTCTTGCTATTTGAGCGAGAATCGAAAGCGCTAAAACGACTTTCCTGAATTAGTTTTCTCGAAGCAAGCGAGCCGCGAGAGAGAGGAACTATATATAAATATATATATATATATATATATATATATATATATAATGATATAGGATAATGAAAAATATAGATATTTGGAGTGCGAGATGGAGAATTAAAAGGAGAGGAGAAGAATGGGAGAAATAAAATGGGAGCGAAGGGTTAGGGGTAATTTAATGGATATTTAAGAGTTAGGGAAAGTGAACGGGTAATGGAGATAGATATAGAGAGGTCAGGGAGATAGTGATATATGGGAGTGGGAAAAAGATAGTCACACAAATATGTTTCGAACATGTATACGTAGTTACTAAAGTTAATCCCTTCGTGACATATATAATTATATCACTATTGGCTGACTATTAGTAAGTAATTATTGATATATTAATTTACAAGTATAGAGGTATTTGGCTATTCGAGGCGGTATCCGATGAAACTAGAAGAGGGTCGATATTGACTACACATCACAAAGAGGTCGTTCAGGATATCCGCTGCCCTAATGTGGAATAAGCTACCTCTGGCGATAATAAGTGCTACTTCCATTACAATATTCCGCAAAAGACTAAATAAACACATTTTATTATAATTATTCTGTTTAACATAATTATTTGATTACGCTTCAAATAATTGTACTATTCTACTATTATTTAAGTGTATAAATAATCTCTTATTATTATTACCATGTATTTATATATTTAAGTATAGTAGTATGTAACTATTGATTGATAATTTATTTAAGCAAATACATAGCCGAAAATATAATCGAAAGTAAAAGTAAAAAATAAGTAAACTATTCATATATATATATATATATATATATATATATATATATTACGTTACTATGTAACTACAATGTAACGGTTATCTAGGACTATCGCATCGTTAAATTACATAACATTAAGTAATCTCAATTAGTTATTGAATTATTTTATTATTTTACAAATATTTAACCAATTAATATCTAGTTTAATCAATATCAATTTCAATATCCGTCGATTATTTAATCATACTTTTATTTTATTTTATTCAAAATTTATTTATTTTATATTCATTAAATATACTTCCTTGTTTGTTTTCTACTTTGTTTGCGGTTTTCGTTTTTATGTATTCGATATTACTTATTATATTATATCATTATTATTATTGTTTTATTATTTTATTAATATTGTTATTAATAAAATAATTATATTATCATCAATATTTAATATTTTTTGAAATAATAAGAATATTTAAAATATAAGATTACTTATAGCTTCTGAATATCATTGCGTATATTAATTTAATATTCGGGAAATAAATATCCATTCTTTTGACATTATAATCATTATTTCACAAATACTCATTAATAATAAATTAGTATTTATCTTTTAAATAATCATAATTATATATATATATATATATATGAAGATATATGATATTGTTTTAATGGGTATTCACAAGAATGATTGCAGCGTCACTGTTTTAATAGGTTCGTACGTGTATATTTCAATAATAAAACGTATTATATTTATCGCGCTTCAAGTGCATATATGCCTGTATACAGCATGTTAGAATCACGTGAATACCCCTTTACACCCCTTTACACATACTAGTGATATGCCTAATGTCCTATTTCCTATATTATAGACTCTTAGTTGTCTGAATTATCCATGTAATGTTGTTCATACGTCTATTCAATGAGGTGAGCTAGTGGGTATCTTATCGAATAATCATTAACTACCAACAGTTAACTGTGAACCTCAGACAGAAAGATACGAGAGATACTATTGTCGCCCTCCAACTGTAGTGTTGAAATGTTTACCTTGAGTATTATTGATCAGGACTGCACTAGTAGAGATGTCATATACAATATATATTGCTTTGATCATCACAATAGTTTCATTCTGGATTCCAAACTTGTGCAGTGCGGATCATAGTCCATCATGATATACTCTATCAAATGCCTACTCAAAATCTATGAAGTTATGGAATAAATTATTTTGGAAGTTCAGATTTTTATCAATGAGATTTCTGCACTTGAATACCTGCTCCACCGTGATTCTTCTTTTCCGGAATCCTGCTTGCTTCTTCGACAGTATTTGCTCTACTTGAGGATTAAATCTATTAAGAATTATATGTAATAATATCTTGGTTGAATGATATATTAAACTAAATGTTCTGTAGTTTTGACACTTCTTAAGGTAACCTTTCTTAGGAATTGGTATCACTAGTGATTGCATTCCATTGTGCTGGCCATGTTTTGTTTGTCCATGATTTTTGGCACAGAACATTGAGAATCTTTACAACAGAATTACCTCAGTTTTTGATTAATTCACTTGGTATGTTATCAATTCCAGGTGATTTACCTTTTTTTCAGAGTATTAATTGCATCCATAACTTCAGTATCGATTATTGATAACTCAGTATCCGACTCCTCGTTGAAAACTGCGGTATTACTCAGTATATTAGTGTCAGAGTTTATCAGATGATTATATATATCATTACAATATTCTGTCCATCGATTTAGAAGCTTCGTTTTATAAGGTAATGGTTTTCATTATTATCTTCAATGATTGAGGTGCTTCTTGGTGATGTCTTTGTGAGGCTGCTAAGTGTTTGGTACGCTCGTTTATTATGGTTTCCATATTTCATGACGTCATCGATTGATTTGAACTGCATTTAGATCCAATTATCTCTTACAGTTTGCATTGCTTTCCGAATGGTAGAATATATTTGTCTATAATGGCTGTCTAGTTCTGGCTGTTATTTCTTTTTGGACTTCAGTGATCTTCTCTCATCGCATAAGTCGAGTATGTTATCAGTGATCCAAGGATATTTTTTTCTTCGATACTTTCCTAATATTTCTGATGCAGTGCTTATTATTATTAGTTCAAACTTCATGTATATATTAGTAGGATCGCAATATTTTAAATCTAGATTATTAAAATTCTCATCTAGTTTACTTGAGTGAAGCTTGGAAATGTTAGGATTCATTAGTCCATTAACATTAAAGCATAATCATTTTGTTTTTTGGCGTTTGTTTGATCTTAGTTTGAGTCTTAAATTGCATAAAACGATGTCACGGTCATTGTTGATATCAGAACCCGGGTAAGTTCTCGTTGAACTTCGAATAATACTCGATTTAAATTTGTGTGGAATTAGTATATAGTCTATTCAATAGACTCTATTGGCTTATTTTCTAGTCTATTGGGTGAATGCCATTTTGTGATTACGCAATTTACATGTATTAAATGTTATTTTTTTTATAATTCTAATATTATGAAATTGATAGTTTTCTGATTTGACTTGAGAGTTTATGAAACTTAACATATTAATATTCTTATCAATTAATACTCCGAGATGTTGTCCTTATCTGATAGTTATTATTATTTATTATGTATTGTAATGAATTGGGGATTATTTTCGTTTGAATTTCTTTTGAGGTTAATTATATAAATTTTATTTTTTCTGGATTTATTTTTAATGAATTACTATTAAACCATTCAGTGATCTCATTAATTCATTCATTTAATAGTGTTACTGGTGTAGATCGTTTTCAGATGAATAATCAATATATACTTGCAAGTCGTTGGCATATGAGTGGTATTTTATTAGTTTATATTTTTTAATGATTTTAAAAATGGGGATTATGTATACGTTAAATAGTATAGGCCCCATGACAAAGGCTTGGGGATCACTTATTATAATAAGTGTACAACAATGTACAATAACTATATATATATATATATATATATATATATATATATATTATTAATAATAGTATATTATGAAATATTACAAAATATATATACATATATGTATATATATATATATATATATATATACATATACTATTATATATTGATATTTAATATACCGCCTAATAATGATGACCGGGCGATGTCTGAACAGATTTTCATTAAAAAACATAACGTGTTATATCTGGCACTAAACTCTCGAACACCTGCTGTGATGGGCATAGATATTTTTTCATGATATCCGATCAAGATCACTATCGTGATTTTTTTACTATCGATCCAAATTCTAACGATCACGATCCTTTATTTGAGGCCGATACGTTAGAAATCACGATCATGATCGAGCATTTTACAGAGGATTGTGGATCGTGATCGGCGATCATGCGCATTGAACTCCTGAAACATGTTTCATAGTTGAGCTTAATCTTTAAATAGCATTCGAGAGTGAATAGCATATATACTCGGATACCTATAGGCATTACCAGCATTAATGTAGATCTAATTAGATCAAAACGATAGCAAACTTAACATTCATCGTGCGGTAAATAGCTATGCGCCTATTGGAATAGAAAATAATAGTACCTATTTGTTATCTTTCACTTATTACTGATGTTGATTTAGATTTTTGAAATTGTATTCGTAAATCATATTAGGCAATAATCATAGTATACATGTAGGGAAACGCCGGCCAATCCTGATTATATATATATAAAATTAAAAATAAAATAATAAATAAGAAGTATTTTAAATAATATTTTATAATCACATAATTAAAATATCTTAAAAATAAATGTTTAAATATAAATACTATTAATTAGTTTATTACAAATACTTTTGATCTTACATTTCTTCATTCAGTTCTTGATTTATCTTTATTATCAAAATCTACATTATTACTTAATTTATAACTTAATTATCCCTACTATATGTTAAAACAATTCTGAACCTTAGGTACAGATGTACAGTTAGTGGGTATGTTCATGGCATGTATATTTACTACCTATATGTACGTATATATATACAGCTATATATATACCTCTAAAATAGCATTTATTTCTATACGTGATTTATTATTAATATTTTAGTTTGTAGTTCCATGTTTTAATTTTAAAAATCATAAAATAAAATCAACTCTTTTATTTTGTTGACTTTCAAATTAAATTGTGTTATTTCAAAAGTATTTACATTGGAAATAAAACTAATCGTATAGGATTCTCTATATGAATTATAATAAATGCCGATTCTGTATATATCATACATACATTTAAATGTTTAAGTTTTATAACTGCAAACTATACTTATGTAGAAATCAGACATCCATATATAGTTATAATTAATGTATATTTGTCTTAAATCAATTGAATAAATTGTATTTACTTGATCACTACATTACTTTAAGAATTATATTTATATGGTTTTAGATGTTTAGGTGGTGATTTTATTAGGAGTTACTTAACTAGTAGAAATCAAATTGATTTAATCAATATGTTCATTTTAATTCATCTATATATTCTACCTTATATTATACCTATAAAACATGGTGTTCCGCAAAGTTCTGTGTTAGGACCTATATTATTATTATTTATTAATGATTTATCAAATATACAATATCCCTGTCATTTTACAATTTGTGTAGATGATACAACCAAAGATTTTACCAAGCAAAGATGGTTCACTCCCTATCTAAGCTATTTAATTATTTTAATATAGTTCTTATACCAACCACTAGATGTATACACATGTATTATTTTAAGTTAAATTTAATATTATTAATTCATAAGGTAATTAAGCTAATTATCAGACTAATATTGTTTTAATATTATAATATATATTGAATTATATTAAAAAAATTATATTTTAAAATTACGACATTTTCACGGTATTGAAAGTTTACATGTAAATAACAATGACTGATTCGATCTACTTTTGACCTATACAAATTCGGTAAAATTTTTATGAATACACTTTTGATTTCTCAAATAATATTTTTGCGGAACACTTACTTTTCGATATATATCGAATTTGTATACATATCTTAATTTAAGATTATATTAGGGTATTATTTTTCGAATTTACATGTAAACAGATACGAATCCAAAAATAGATGTTAGTTCTTATAACAGTCGCATTTGCGCTAGTGTCGTTTTTATTTCAATAAATCGTTCGATTGAACCATCATTCATTAGGAAAATCTTTGATACAACTATTACATTCACTAATAAAAATATTTCAGACCTTGAAAATATTAATGAAACTATTGTTTGTATTTATTAATGGCTATCTAATAACATATTACACCTACACATAGAAAATACTAATTTTATATTATTTCACAAGTCACGGATTAAACACAAAATAAATATAAAAATTAATGAATTAATTATTAAGCAATCAGATTATATTTTATTTATAGATGAAAATCTCAACTGAAAAAATAGATAAATAATATTAAATCCATACTCAATCGATGTATCTCTTTAATAAATATATTAAAATCTAAATTGAATAGATAATCCCTTCTGAATATACATTTCTCTTTATATCATAGTCATTTGCACTATTTCTTAGTACTATGGGGTTATACGTATTTGAGTAATATTAAATGTATTACTATATTACAAAATAGATATCTTAGATCACTTTATTATCTAAATAATAGAACAAATATTGACCATATTTATATACATAAATGTATTCTCAAATGTAATGATATTATTTATTTAAATATTTACAAATACATGTATAAAACTTGGTATAATAATAACATACTTCCACAAATTATTAAGTTATTTAATAAAAATAAACAATTTATTCTCTAAAATTCCGTATTTGTTATAAATATATAGTCCTTTGATTAACTATCTGTTAATATAAAAATGATATTAGCGATATTATTATATATTAAACCATATATGGTATAAACTATGGTAGGATGAAATGAGTGACTTAATTTAAGAATTATCACGAGGAGGGGTAGGCATATCGTTGTATATAGTTGGCATATATATAACAATAATAGTAGAAGACTGGGTATTAATTAGTGATGCTGTAAATTATGCCAGTAAAATATAAGTCATTGATGCAGTCTCAGTATCTGTTACCTAAAGTCTCAACTCGGCTCGAGCTCGTTTGGCTAGAGTCTCGGCTCGTTCGGGCTCGTTTTTTTCTCCGAAAATGACGGTCTCGGCTCGGATTCAATAACCAAAAGTCTCGGCTCGGCATTTACATCACTAGTATTAATATAAGCACAATATGCACCACGTAGATGTAAAAGAGGAATGAACTGAACCGCGGACACGGAGTGAAGCCCGAGGGATGTCATGCATTATAGGTTAGGGATCAGATAGTGACCTATTTACGACTTATGATCAATACTACGAATCACTATTATATAATATAGTATTATGTAATGTCTCGAATATACGGCGATTATGGTAGATAGTTTATAAGGCGAGAGATAGTTTTAGATGATAAGTTGGTGACCGATAGAGGGAAGTACTGTATAATCAATGCGTGACTGTGATTGATTGACACATGTCAGAATGAACTAGGGGATACTGGTACGTTCAATGTTTTGGATAATGTCTATTGCGTAATATAAGGCATTACACATGGAATAAATGACTGTATTAATTCGATGCCGTTTAAGCAAAGCATATAATGAAAAGTCTAATTGAAAATATTAGATGTGAAACTAATTGTAATGTAATATTCAATATCTATCTATATATAATTGATGGATAATATATAATAATTATAATTTATTAAAAGACATTTTTGTTTTCTATTTTATTATTTTCTATTTTATATTATACTAGTGCGAGTCTTCCTCTTAACGAGATTCAAATAATGAGCTTTAATGTTTTCTATTTCTATCATCCGTACACATATTAACTTACGCAGCGTGAATAGGCACGATACGTATAGTTGGTGAGGTCAGAGGTTACGCCGAAGCCTATTGAATAACCCATTCCGCTCGGGTCTAACTATGTATACTTTGGCCTAGTTTAGGCGCTGACCTTATCGCGCCGCACGCGCGTAACGTTCTAGAACATCGATTAGATAATCAACGCCGCCTAGCACCACTACTGACCACTACTGACCAATACTGACCACTACTGACCACTACTACCGACCACTACTGACCTCTACTGACCACTACTGACCTCTACCGACCACCACTGACCACTACTGACCACTACTGACCACTACTGACCTCTACTGACCACTACTACTGACCACTACTGACCACTACTGACCACTACACTGATCACTACTGACCACTACACTGACCACTACTGACCACCACACTGACCACTACTTAACACTACTGACCACTACTGACCACTACACTGATCACTACTGACCACTACTGACCACTACTGACCTCTACTGACCTCTACTGACCAGTACTGACCACTACACTGACCACTATTGACCACTACTGACCACTGCTCACCACTACTGACCACTGCACTGACCACTACTGACCACCACACTGACCCCTACTGACCACTACTGACCACTACTGACCACTACTGACTACTACTACTGACCACTACTGACTACTACTGACCACCACTGACCACTACTGACCACTACTGACCACTACACTGACCGCCACTGACCTCTACTGACCACTACTGACCACTATTACTGACCACTACTGACCACTACTAACCACTACTGACCACTACACTGACCACTACTCACCACTACTGACCACTACTGACCAATACTGACCACTACTGACCCCTACTGATCTCTACTGACCACTACTGACCCCCTCCATGTGACTATCGATTAGGCAACGGTTGACCACTAATTTAGAGTCTATTCATACCCGCCTCCTCCACCGACGAAGAAGACGGAATCAATCGTTATACCCGACTATCCCATTAGGTGACGCTAGCAGTCGTCGAGTTGTTGTAGCCCTGGCGATTGAATCAGCATATTTTAGCGGTCGCGCTAATCGGTAGCCCCTGTGAACAGTAGTGGCATTGTTGTTATGGTTGTATGGTCATGTGGTCACGCGTAGCCGTACTAAATGATAAATATATAATACATGTGTATGTATATATATATATATATATATATATATACACACACATATATATATATATATATATATATATATATAAACTCCCTGTGTGGCTCAGTGGCTAAGGCGTCAGACACACAAGCAGTAGGACACGGGTTCGACCCTCGTCCGGACCATTAATTAATTTTATAAAATGGGTCTTAAAATATTATTTAGAAGTGATCTTATATAATTGTGTATAAATAAATGATCGGCTCTCGTTAAAACCATGGATGCCTTAAGATGCACATGAGAGCGGCTTCGAAGGGACATTAGAGCCATATATGGTTATAAGTGAAAACTTCATCTAAGTTCCTGGATGGGATGAAAGGACTCCACCAAATAAAAATAACAATAACAATAACAATATATATATATATATATATATATATATATATATATATATATGTATGTGTGTGTGTGTAAATAGAATATATAAATATATATCAATTTTATATATACATTTTATATACAAATATTTGATGAATAAATAAATAAGTAAACTATATTTATCATGAACTTTAAATTCTATAGAGTCTATAACTGTATACAATGATGATATTATAAAGCGAATGAATCGCTAAAATTAATGACAACATTTTAAAAAAGAAAAATGTATCGCCGGAAATTTCAAAATATAAATTTTAAAATTAAATTATAATAATAATGTAAATATAAAACGAGCTAAAGATAACTAATAAAGAAAGAATATATTTGACGGTTTATAGATTGGAAACAATAGAGGAGGAAAGAAGAAGTAAGTTATAGGATTTATTTATTGGATATAATAGAGAATATGCAAGGAGGAAGGCGATTCCATAGAATGGGACCGGAATTCTTCCCTAAAATCTAGTATTTAGGGAGGTTTTTCAAAAGTTACGCGAGACAAGGTAATATTGGGAGAAATTAGTAAGGGTCATCTTCAAAGTAAATCATAATTATATGTAGGACTAAAATAATATATATATATAAGAAAAATGTTGTACAATTAAAAATTGCCTGTTAGCATATGTAGTATATAAAAATCCTTAACAATTATTTAACAAACATTTTTTTAAATAATAAAATTGATCTAACGTAAATTCTAATTTATTTTTAATTTTTTCTAAATCGAAAAAAAATTATAAATGGTATATTATATATGTCTATCATCAGTATATGAATATAAAAGTATAAGTATTAATATAAAAATAGCACATAATTATTCAACAAATTATATTTACTAATTATAATTACTAGTTGTAAAAAAAATGTGTTGTTAAACAAATAATTTTTTTTATTATATCTCGTATATATCCATTATAAACTCTCAATTAAGTTTGATGCTTTATTAAAATAATTTATCAAATAAATAATCGAATAAATTATATTAATATCAAAATTACAGAAATTAAATTTATTTAAAATGTTTACATAATTTGTTACTTTAATAATATTATAATATATGTATTAATATATAGCATATACGTATATGTTAAATATTTTATTTTTATGACAAAGCATACTTACATAAATACATAAAATATATAAGTAAAATAGAAATTTTCATTGAATCATAAATACAAATATGTCATCATTAAAGTGCACTTAGCTTTACAAATATTAAATATGTTGTGATGAAACTTCACAAATATGTTTAATATAACATGTATGATCTACTGTAAGCGAGCTAGCAAAATTTCAAAAAAGGTCTACCCTATAGGGTAGTATAGTATACTATATATGTATATGTATAGTATATTATACATCCGTCGACTCAGGAGAGTACTGGGGAATGAGTGCATTCGTAAGCTATTTGATGCTTATACGTATTTGATAACTATGGGTGATATACGTTATATAGTGAAGGGATGGTAAAGTTGCACAGTAAGTCAATAGTGTGAGTAATATAGATGATAATAATGATGAAGGGTCGCTTAGAATAGTTAATAACAGTAATAGTAGTAGTAATAGAATCTCTATATTACTGTATTTTATCAAATATAATCCATAATTATTGCGATTTTGTTTCAAAGAAGTTATTAAAAAATAGCCTAGATAAGAAGTGGGCGTGATTACTATAGTAATGGGAGGAGCTTGTGTTCAGGATAAAAACATCGTTTATTTACAAGTTTAAATACGTTACGAGTATCATAGGAATGCGGTACTGACGTATACACTATCACGTGATATATTGTTGTTAAAGTATGAAGTATTTAAACGTGAGTTAGTGAACCTTATATAGTGGATATGTTATTGTCCTGAATATTGAGAGAACCAATTTTATTTGCCTAGACTGATTTTTATGGAATTTCCTATCAATATAGATACATGATAGGTATAATAATAATAATAATAATAATAATAATCAGAATCAGAATTTAGGTATGACCATGGTAAACAAGAAGCGCTATGCTTATCTAGTCGTTTACCTATTTTACTTTCCTATAGGACAATTATGAGGAGAAAATTATTGTGAAAGTAAAATAAAAATAAATAAAATAAAAATAAAATTTTAAAATTTTTTAAGAGTTAAAATTAGTAAAAGAAATATATATGTATATAAAATATATACCCAAAATATATACAAAAATATATGTTATAAAACTAAATTATAAATATATATATCTATAAATAAATGGTATATATAGGTATCAAGTATATTAATACTTAGCTGTACATGCTATATAGCGATACCATATATGGTAATATATATATATATATATATGTATAGATATATATATGTAAGTGGTTCAAAGCCATGTATTCATTTTATTGCCGACAACTTCTCGAGGTAGCTTAACTTAACGAAAACCTGCACTTCTTCGGTAATATTCGGTAATATTCGGCAATATACGGTATTCTTCGATGATATTCGGCATTCTCAGAATATAGTTTTCATAAGTTATGGTTCAGAAGACGATACTCGCAAATGAAGTAGTGATAAACATGCATGTTCATATAGATATATAATGATGATGATGATAGGTATTTATTTAGACACTCAAATAATATTATATTCTTGAGAACGAGAAAAAAAACGCAAAACGAGAAAACAAAAATACGAGGTAAAACAAAGAATTTGGATATGATAGCAGTGGGGGTTTAAATAATGGGGTTGTTATATACGTATATATTTTGTATATATACGTATATATACGTATATTTATACGTATTTCTATGGCGTGAGTCTACGCGAATGTTCACACACACATCTACGCGTATGTCTACGCGAATGTCCACACACACACATCTATGCGTATGTCTACGCGTATGTTCACGCGTATGTTTAACAATATAAATCACGTGGTTCGCACAACGGTACTTGTAATCGATAAACCTCTGGGCATTATTAATTATCACCATTGTGGGGTTCGTACGAATCACTGAATATATAGCTAGTATATACTTCATATGTATATGTATGAATATGGATAAATATATATCAATACATATATATATATATATATATATATATATATATATATGTATATATATATATATATATATATATACATATATATATATATATATATATATATATATATATATTTATATATATATATATATATATATATATATATATATATATATGGGTAGATATATATTTATATATATGTATATATATGGGTATATATATTTATATATATATATATTTATATATATATATAATCATAATAAATACATAACCGATTACATAACCGATTACAGTATAATCGAGCCTAGATATTACACGTAACGTGTGTGTGCATGATTAATGAAGTGCGATGCATAACAAGTTCGTTAACACAATGACGTCATCGACAGGGAGGCTGGGAGGGACTACAACATGATGACGCAATACTTTTACTAACCAGTGTCGGGAAACTATAGTTTTATAACTATTTAATTTATTAAATATAATCTAAATGTGCACTCGAACTAGCTCTCTCTCTCTCTCTCTCTCTCTCTCTCTCTCTCTCTCTTTCTCATTCTCTCTCTCTCTCTCTATCAAATGATATTGATTTCAGAACCTGCACTTTACAAAAATAGTACTATAAATCGCGCGCTATATAGTGCGGCCGCACAATTGCCCACATCTATATCAACACACCGCACCGACACTCCCACACACGACATACAATGTAAACGCGCTCCGATTGGGCTGCAAGAACATCGACTGCCTATGCAAATGTCCACAGATCCGGGCGGTGATTATGTATATATGATTTACGACCAGGCGATTCAGCTAGTCGTGTTTCTCGACTCGGCTAGACTCGGCTAGGCTCGGCTAAAGTCGTGCGAGCTCGACTCCTCCGAGGATTATATCTTTGATTTCTGAGCAAAGTGGGCGTAACAGATGTGTGTAAATAATGCTATTGTTATTAATCATTTGATTAACTGTTCACCAAGTCGATAGAGTGGCTGACTGGCTGGAACATATGTACGCCACGCATATGTCGATATTACCGAATGCTTATTATTGATATGCAGCGTGCATACTAATACATGTACTACTACACATACTACTACCCATACTACTACCCATACTACTGCCCATACCACTACACATACTACTACCCATACTACTAAATATACTACTACCCATACTACTATCCATATTACTTTCATACTATAGTATACTGCCCATACCACTACACATACTACCTCACATACTACTTATCATATTACTGCCCATACTACCTATGGGTGCCGGAACAGGGGATTGCAATCCCCCTGGCAAAATAATAGAGTTATTTTTATATCTAAAACTTCCACCCCCTGGAATTTAGATAAAATAAAGTATTTTTTCTGTATATTATTATAATCTATGTAATGATGTGTTAGCAGACATTAATAATGTTATAATAGACATTAGAATGAAACATTTTAGCTCACATTTGTATGAATTTTATTTTTATAATCTATTATATTTGTTTATTAATATATTCATTAACAAATATAATACAATTTCCAATATATTATAATTAAATTATATTTATAAATATATAAATATAATTATAATGAAGAAAAATACTCTATTTGGCTATTTATTAGTTTAAATTAATATACATGAATTTAACTGTTTATATTTATTTTAATTTTTAATATTTATTTTAAATACTGTAACTTTAAAGGGGTACACCACTACTACTTGATAGAAATTCACTTTCTAGCAAACATTTCCAAACATTATTTTCGGAAATACTGGTAGTTGAATGTCCCCATATTGTAGTTCACTAAATCATGTTTGTAAATTTGTTGCTCAAGTTAAATCTTAACATGCTTCTCTGTCCATTGTGAATGATATTGGTATTCAAAAATGTTTTAACAAATATAGAAAATGTAGATATGTATACCAATCTATTAATAATAAAACCAGATTCAGATTAATATATCCTACAAGGTAGACAGTCAGGTATAAGGATATATCAACAGTCTTGAATAACTATTTAGATATTATTAATGCAATAGAACAATTTACAATGACAGGCGTAAATAGTTCTTAACAAATTTCTAAAGCATATTCATATATTAATACTCTATTAGAAACATATAACCTACATATATTTCATTAAATATATCATTTGATATATTAACTTTATTAGAAAAATTTGTGAGTTTAACCTATAGTTTATACTAATTATTATTGATTTCAGAAATATATATTTTTAAATATATTACAATTATATGTTTTAAAATATATTAAAAGTGTAATAGGATCAACTGTTACTCTCAATGAAGATGTTGTTTTACTCATTGATATGTAATCGACATAGTACAGAACAAACGAACAAATTATCACATTTATTTAGAAAATATTTTAAAAGAATCTGGAAGAATATTATCTTATAGATTTATTAATTTAATATTATTTTTGTTTATAGAAACATAAAAAGAATCAAATATTGATGGTACAACCAAGTACATGAGGGACCTATAAGAGAAGCTTTTCAATGTTAAGAAGATTGAAGACGTGGTTAAGGTCACAACAAAAATAAACATATTGGATATTAGCAATGAACATCAGGATATATTAGAATATAGTGATAACAATAAATTGATAAAAGATTGTTTCCAAAGAAATAATTTCAGGAAATATATAAACTATTTTTGGATTTATTCTTGTTATAACATACATATTTCATTAACATATACCCCTAATGTTCATTATAGGATTCATCTTATGTTAATTAACTCAGCATAATTATAATTGTATGTTTTAACATTTATAATAAATCATAATATGCACTCTATTATATATTATATATATCTTTATATATTAAAAGATTTATTGTACAATAATTACAGTTTAATATTTAGTTGATAAATTATACTTATTTATTAAAACCTTTAAAACCCTACCTAGGAAAAAATAGTTCCGGCGGCATTAACAAATATGTAACAATGATACTAATATTGATAAAGACAATAATGATAAATAGTTACTAATAATTATTTAAAAACTGATACGAATTTTATATACTTAATAAATATCTTTTCAAATCAATTTGAAAGTTAGATAGGTTGAGATCTTCCTTATCTTTAAATGTAGAGAACTCCAAAACGGTGGTGTATGAAGTTGAAAATCCTACTTTGATATACATATATATCTTTACTTCTTGCAGATGGAATACTTCAGACGATGAGCGTCGAAGTACACCCGTCGATATTTATCTTTCTTTTCAAAAACTCTTTTAGATACAACGGTCCTGAAATAAGCTATGTATGGATAGTTCATAATGATCTAAACTTACATCTATTATTAATATTTAAATGTTGAATTCACGCTGGTGTAAAATAATACTAGAATGATCACTTAAAGTTTGCCAAAAAAGCATTATTTCTGTCGAACGATTAATCATATTAATGCGTCTGAAAGCATTTTTTTAGTAAACCAATATATAACGAGTTAAAATACTTTGTGGAAGAAATAACAAAATATTTTGTAACCATAGACGTGATCTTTCCTGTGATAAAGTTTCTGATTAATTAAATATTAAAGGTGAATATTTGCCTTTTTACATACATTAAAAATGTAATGTTAATCAATAACAATACCTAAATACTTCATTTTTTAAATTACTAGCCTTGTTAATTTAGTAAATAAGGATATCATCAGTATATAGGTTATATTTAACTGGTTTATATATAAATGAATTATAATTATTAACAATATCTGATATATATTTTAAATCTATAGAAAATAGTAAGGATCCCAAGACGGTACCTTGTGGAAAATCATATTTTAAAGTTTCATTTGAGAATGATAATTAGGTAATAATATTACATAAGTAAGCTAAGTAAATATGTTTTTTAACATTGTAAAAGGGAGCATGTTAAATGAAGAAAATGAAAATATAATAAAAATAACTGCGTAGAGTTTCAAATTATAGATTCATACTATAGTTTCATATTGTTACCTAATTATGTATATATATATATATATATATATATATATATATATATATATATATATATATATATATATCGTTGAATACGTAATTTAGAATAGTATCCGTAATATTTTTTTTAATCCACTTTGATATTGGCATGATAAATTATTTATGACTGTAACAATATTGTCGAGGATTTGTATATTAAAGTGTTGGGAAATTGGCCTATAATTGGAAAGATCGTTTTATATAAATCACTATTTTATAATAGGTATAATAATTAAGTGTTTAAGGAGAGGTGGAACTATACCAGATATAAAGATTATTTGATTATTATACAAAAGTGGAGTAAGTGTACTAGCTATAGCTTTATAGTATCAAGGGGAATATGGTCTATTGGAGAGTATCACTTTGCTAATACTATTAAATTATACACTTCAACATTTAAGGGAGAAATAAAATCAGTACATGTAGGAGTTATAAGATAATTCCGTCTATTGTCGGTTAATGTAAATATTATAGATATGTTATTTATAATGGGTACTTTCTAATTCATAGCCAAATAAATATTATCAATTTTATTAATAAAATAATAACTAAATTTATTACATACAGAAATATTATGTTATACTTTGGTGTTATGGGGTTAAGGGGTTATGGTGTTAAGGGGGAAATCAATTCCGTTTTTAAAAACGTACGTGTAACTTAACTTCAAATGATTCATTCACAGCAAATTTTAAGTTATGAGTCACATTCCTATTTTGAAGTTAGGATTTCTGAACGTTTTCTGAACTTTTTCTGAAATAGGATTAATCCTATTTTTCTGTACGTAACAACACACAGCATTAGAGAGAACAGCTAGAATTCCACTATTTCACTTGATTCCAATTGATATATATATATATATATATATATATATATATATATATATATAAAGTATATTAACAAATGTTTATTATTACATATAACTTATCGAATAACTATTTATTAAATATATATATATATATATATATATATATATATATATATATATATATATATATATTGATATATATATATATAAAGTATATTAACAAATGTTTATTATTACATATAACTTATCGAATAACTTAGGGAATAACTATTTATTAAATATCTATATATATATATATATATATATATATATATTATAAAAAGGTTAAATAAAATGGTATACAACTATATATATATTTTAATAATATATATCAACTATACAATAGTAATATATAATATATATTTCAATAATTTATTAAATATTTATTTAAATTATATATATTTCATAAGTTTATATATAATTATAAGGATTTATGTATTATATAATAATATAGTATTTGTTATATTAGTTAAAAATATTAAATTAATAAATAAAATGTATGTATTATTTATGTATTTGTGTATTTAAAGAAATGTATAATATTACTATTTATACATTGAATTTAGCTATATCACACAATGAGATTTGTTACAATTGATTTTATTTGTACATATTTTACAAGTTTACATTGGAATATATATGACAGCGCTTGGGTATTAACTGTTACAATATATTATATTATAATTATTATAATACTATTAATTTAAAAATAGTAAATTTAGTTTTAATATTATTGACAGTTCAAAATTAAATATAGGTGGCGATATATGTTTACCATAATGACAAACTAAAATATACGGAATTTAAATATAGGTGGCGATATATGTATACCCTTACGACAGACTAAAAAACACGGAATTGATGTGAACACTTAAAAATCTGTTACTTCAAATTTGCTGTGAATGAATCATTTGAAGTTGAAATTACACGTACGTTTTTTAAAACGGAATTGATGTGAACCCCCTATTAGATCTGCCAAGGAGTGAACGAGAATTTGCAAACGAGTAAAGCTTTAATGTTGTTTCCACAGCAAGGTATTTTGTTTTTATAAAGGGGGTATCCCACTACTAGTATTTCCGGAAATAATGTCCTGAAATATTTGCTAGAAAGTTATTTTCTAGCAAGTTGTAGTTGGATACCTCCTTACTTTCCGGCAAATTTCCTGAAATATAGTAACTTTATAGAGGATATACCATTACAAATTGACAGAAAATTGTTTTAAATTTACAATATTTCCGGCAATTGCCCCCTTACTAATATATTTCAGAAATAACTAAGTTATTTTAAATATAAGTTTATATTTCTTATAGATATCCAGATTAAATCATACGGATCACCGATATAATTCCTATCTGTCTTTCTAAGCGCTTGTTTAAAATATGTGTATTAGAAAACCAGTTATTAATTCATTGACTATCTATTTGAAATATAATATGCGCATATTTATTTAGTAGAGCATAAAAGCATTTTATGTAACTAGTAGATATAGATATTATTAATAATAAAGTATTTAAGTTCATCTCAAAATCATAGGCAATATTACGAATATTTCTATTATATATTTATATATTTTGATTCATAATTAATTTATACATTGTATATTGTATAGGTTATTTTGTATTTAATTGGGAGCCAGTGTAATAATGTCATGTATACTTTATAAGATGATATATGGGTTCTTGATAATTTAGTAATATGAGTTATATAATAAATATGAGTCGGAGTGCTGAATTTAGTTAAAGTTGCAATGTGTGTAATAAATAATCAGGTATTCCATTAATAATATAATTAATGTAATCTAATTCAGGTAGAATAAGTCATATTATTAGAAGTTTAGCGATGTATATTGTTATTGATAGACTTATAATTGCAATCGTATATAACATGAAATTTACAGATTTAGTTAAACTGAAGATTTGATAACTAAATGATAATGGTGTGTAATTCTGATAGGAATGATATGAAGTGCAATTGTTTTTGAACTATTCAAAGAAAGAGAGCTACAATTAGGTCATATAAATATATCTCCAAGTAAGTTTTTAAGTATGGATATATCATTAATAGGCTCTTTTAAAACCACATAGATTTGAATGTCACCTATATAGGCATGGTAGTTAATATTTAGATATTTATTACAAATTAAAATATTGGGATCAAGTATATATTTAAGATAATTGGTCCGAGAGCAGATCCCTGCGATACCCCATGATGGATTGACCGGGTACATGTAAAGAATTAATTTTAATACAAAAAGATCTATTCAGAAGATATAATTTAAACCTTTTAAGCGCGGTTACATTTATACCCACAGACTGAAGTATTAAAATTAATATACTATGGTATAATGTCTCAAATTATAATGAAAGGCCTAATAGTATAATCACATATCTGTGTTTATTATAGGACATACGTTATTATAGGACATACATTATTATAGGACATACTTTGTATGGTGGGGAGATGATCAAAAATTACAAGTTGGGATTAGAGGTTACATTTGAAATACGAGTTAATAGTATATAAGTATATATTGTATTGGTATTTGTGGGTTATTAGGTTTAATTGGTTTAGTTTTGTCCTGTTTGTTTTTTTTTAGCTGCATTACTTCCCAAAATTAGCCTATATAAATTTAATTCACATTTAAAAGTTAACCTTTGCTCCTCAACTCGTCCTTTTTGATCGTAACCCGTATAGTGTACGTCGTGTAAGCTGAAGGGAATTAACTATAGTTTATCATTCATATATGTAGAAAGTATTGTGTCCGTGTTCTCTTCTTTTTGGTATAAGTACTTTACATTTTATAAATCATGTAGTTACTCAGTATATAGTCATTGAGTTGAATAGCTACAACTCTTTCAAGTACTTAATAAATATATATGAAGGGTGTGATATCGGCCGATATCTCGTAAGCAGTGATTTATCAAGGTCAACTTTTTAATAGAAGAATTATTCTATTAAACTTAAACTTAAAACTACTTAAGTAACATTCATAAACTTCATTCAAGAAGGTACTGAGCCATATATGATTAATTGGTCAAGTATATCCTTATAGTATAAAACGATATGAGTTATCAGCTTATGAAATGTGGTATCAGGAATGGAATCAATGGAACGTGTTGATTTCACAGAAAGGAGAAGCTTCTCAATCAGCGAAGTATATGGTAGGTTCAGTGATGAAAGAGAATATGTTGGGATGGTTCGTACATATAATAAAAGGAAAATAAGGGATGTAATGATGTTATTTACTTTAGTAGTAAAGAATACATCAAAGTTATTAATATTATCTAATATAGAAGTATCTGAAATATGAATGAATGAATGAATGTATATTTAAACACAAAAATAACGTTAAAAGTTCTCTATTGTGTAAATAAAAAATATATAAAAAAACGTAATGCACAAAAAAATATATAAATCAGTTGAAAATAATAAAATTAATTTTTACGAATTAATAACAATACATTAGATTTAAAATACGAATAATTGACATTAGTTCTTAATCCTACAGGTAGAGCATTCCATAGTTCGGCTGCAGCTACACTAAAATAACGTTATCCATATCTTGATAGCTTGTAATTCCTCTTTTGAAATAATACATTGTTTAAGGCGTCCTAGTAGTGTATTGCATATTTCAAATATTTTGTTATTGCATTTTCCTGCGTTAGTAAGTAGATCAATATAATATATTTGTTTGGTTGTTTTTAGTAATTTATGATATTTATATCTGCGTATTAAGAATCTGTTAAAGTCATTAGTGGATGTTAACCTACGCCAGCATTTTTTAGCTTTTCATTTTTGATTGACAAGATGATTATTGAACAATTTTGAGCCGTCACGTACTATAATTGTATTTTATTTAACTGATTCCTGTACATCAACGGCAGAAGAGATAATATAGTCTAAATAAATGTGAATATTATTAATAAAATCTACCATGAATTTTTTAAAATCAATTTTTTGATTTTGATAGTTTTTAATGGGCTAAGGTGTTGACTAAGGAGTATTAATAATGACAATAATAATATAGTAATCATATATAAGGTTATGAATTATAGTATATGACATTATCTCAAATTATTTGTTTTATATAACTAGATCGATTGTAATGTTTTCTGTATGTGTAGTAACTTTTGAGGAGAAACTGTGTGATTATAGTATGTCGTAGGTATGTCGAGAATTGTGCGAAGTGGAGTGAAGTAGGAATGTTAAAATCACCAGTTAGAATAGTTTTACGAGTTGATGAGTAAAGTATCAAGTTTTTCAACGAAATGAGGAATATATTGATACGGAGATTGGTAGATGGTTATTATTGTAAATGGGGGTTTTTAGGATGATATATGCATACAAAAGTCTCAGAGTTTTCTAGAAAAATATATGTATAGCTTATGAGCTTAATACATTTGTTATATAATACGCCTAATCATCCAGCAAATGGTCTGAAAGTTATGGGAAGGTGAATAAAGAATAATGTATTTTTGTTTACTTTAGCAATAATGGGGGTACCATTAAGAGTAAGTCATGTTTCGATAATACACATAATATCTAATTTAATATCAGTAAATAAATCAGTTTTTAGACCGAAATATGAATTCTTATTTATGAATTAATTCAATCCTGAAATTATATAAAGGACATATATCCTCGTACACAAAATAAGATCTATAATACTATAAACATGTGAAATAAAAAAGAGCACTTGCAATATATATATAACTATAGTTTATACATTTTGTTCATTATATGTGTCACTAGGTACTACCTATATGGTCACTTATAGTACATGCTATGGCATTAATTATAATTATCACACTTTTGTTGGGCCTCAAATATACTACCAAAATTATTAAATTATTTTCATTATATTCATTTTTATAAGAGTTTTTATTTACGAATTGCTGGTAAGATTATTTGAATTATTTTTTAATAAATATTTGATTAGCTGAATATTTTTTATTAAACTTCTTGATGATAATATAGATTAAATAACGCATGTTTAGTGTATACATAATGATTCTCTATATCGTTTAGTTTTATATATATATATATAAATCAGATTTATTATTTCATGTTGTAAAGCATGAAATAATGGAGAAGTTAATAAACAAATTTATTTGTTTATTTTTGCGAGAACTTCCCCAATCATCATATTCTAGATAAGTTGGATTCTCATGAGTAACAAAATGAAAATATAAATAATTAAGATGTCAAGAATAAAAATATGTATCAATAAGTCAAGTAAAAATAAATTATGTAAAGAATAAAAAATATGTATCAATAAGTCATGTTTAAAAATAAAAGATGAAAAGTTATATAAAAAAATCGCAGAAACAAGTTGAATTCTAAATGCCAAACTATAAAAGGAATAGAATAGCTAAACAAATACAAAAAAAATAAAAAATAAATACTAAGAACTAAAACAAACAAGCTGAAGATTTAATAAATAATACCCGTAAAAAAATAATAAAAATAGAAAATCAATTGTTTAATTGATTTCATATTTTGATAAAAGATGTTTTTAATATATTTTTTTTAAGTTTTTTATATAAATTTTTGTAAATAATAATTTATTTAATCATAAATTATTCCATGATTTAGGGCCTAAAATTATAATGATTTATGATGACGGCTTGATGTTATATAAGGTAATTTGAAATTATGCAAGTATTTTTGTATAAATTGTTATATCTAGGAAATAATAATGATATTCTGCTTGGACATTTCTTTAAATGTACATTGTGCATGAATACAATATTTTTTATAATTTATTAACTCATTAAACTTTAATATATTAGAACATACAAATAAATTGTTAGTATTAGTCAAAATAAAAATATTATTGATAATTTTAAAGATATTTTTATTTACAATTCGAACAAACTTTTTTTGTAGAGTTGAAATACATTGAAGGTTATTATTAAAATTATGTCCCCAAATTTCTAAAGAATACATGATATGATGCACAAAAATAATTGTAAAGTAGCATTAAAATATATATTGGTAAATAGCTCAGATTTCTTAATATATATATATAACATGTGATAACTTTCAATTGTATTTTTCTTATATGTTTTTTAAAATTGTAATCATTATCCAAAATAACTCATCCAATTATAACTTGATACTAAGCATATTTCAGTTGAATTAATTGATATACTATTAATAATATTTGCATCTTTATAAGGTATCACTTTTTTTTTTATCAATATTTAATATTAATCTATTATTAGTGAACCATTCATGTAAATTTAAAATAACTAAATTTAAACTTTTGCATAGAGTCTTATTACTTGGTTCACTAATGCTAACCGATGTATCGTCAGCAAAATGTATAAGATTTAAATGTATGAAGGATATCTAGGTTATATGAATATCATTTATATATGAAATAAAAAGTAAGGGACTCAAAAAAGATCCCTTAGGTACCCCAACATTGATGATACATCTTCCAGAAAGTTCGTTATATATTCTAGTTGATGATATTCGATCTTACAGATAGCTCTCAATTAAACGATTAGTACTGCCCCTAAAACCATAATATTTTAATTTGTTTAATAGAATCTTATGATATACAAGATCGAATGCTTTTTTAGATCTAGAAATAATGAGGCTAATTTATTATTTCTTTCTAAGTTTGATTCAATACAATTATAATGATCATAGAGTGCGTGCGAAGTTGAAGAATTTCTACTAAAACCATATTGTTTGGCATATAATAAATTATGTTTGTCAATAAAATGTAGAAATCTATTAGAAATTATTTTCTCTAAAATCTAAAAAAAACGTTAGTTTACAAAATATATATATATATATTTTTGTTATAGACTAACGTTTTTTTGTATTTTATAGTATGTATTATATATTTTTAGATAGATAGATAATAGTTTATTGAATAGAATCAAGACGATGGATAACAATAAATAATAATGACAGAAATATATAAATAATAGTTAGCAAATATAAATAAGTTGTGATTTACACACACCGAAAGTAAATAAAATAATAATAAAGCAATATTTGGGATGTTGATGAAACGTGCTGAACACATCATCAAATAACTAGGGAAGAGGTCTCGGGTTGGTCAGGCCCATATAGGATTATATGCCCATAAATCCTGAGAGATGGACGGTCCCTGCATTTTGGTTTTTTGACATCTCTCCACACCTAGAATATCAAATGAGTATACAGCTAAGATCAAATACCCAAATAAAGTACAAAACGAAAACGAAAACTAGAAAAACAATAAAATTATAAAAATAACGACATTACATTTAAGCATGTTGAGAATAAAAATGTCCATTAATATTAATAGTATCTATATTTGTAATAAATATTCTTAAAGATTTAGACGAAGCCACAGAACGAGGAAGTGAATTCCAAGCGGTACTCACTCTGTTGCTGAATGAATGTATAGTTGCTTTATTAATACATTTGTCTTTGCGTATTTTAATTAGAGGTCCACGATTACTTGTTGAATAAGTTGTGAATACCGATGATTTATCAATATCCACGAGATTGTTCAGAATCTTGAAAGCCAGAATCAGGTCAGCTCTTAATCTGCGGTGGGATAAATTCATTAAATTGAGAAAACACAATCTAGTATTATAAGTTGATTTAATAAAGTTACATCTGAAGTAAATTCGCTTAGTAAATTTATGTTGAACTTTTTCAATAAGTTTGTTTAGGCCAATAAAGCCTTTGCCTGGATTCCAAATAGAAGAACCATATTCGAGTAATGGCCGTATATAGGTGGTATAGGTTTTGACTAGATAATATGAATTATTTGTAGTAAAACATCTAAAAATGATATTAGAGGTCACATAGGCTTTTCTACATATGTTATTAATGTGAATATTGAATTTAATATTATCATCAAAAACAATACCAAGGTCTCGAAAATTAGAGTATTTAGGAATCAGGGTATTATTTAGCGAATAGAATGATATATCAGATTTTCCGATTGACATAAAGGCGCATTTTTCAAAAGCTATTTGAAGGTTCCATTTTACTGTCCAATCATATAGATCATTAAGTCCTGATTGAAGGATATTACGTTCGGTAGTGTTCCTATACGATAGAGATATTTTAGTATTTTTTAATTATATTATATATATATATATATCAATAACTTCCGAATAATTCAAACCACTCGTATATAATCTCAACTCTACATAAATTAATGCATTATCATTATATTATCATGATATTTCTTATTTTTGTACACTTATCTCACTATCTTTAAATTTATCATAACACATTACCTATTTGGCAGGGTAGTAACCTCATAACCTTTGCAACAAATCGACCGGTATTTCTCTTCCATTCCTCTAATAACTTCTATAACGTTAGCTAGAGTATACACGGTGGCTTACCTTTGCAGATTATACTTTTAGTTATTTAGTAATTAGTTAAATAGTAATTAGATTATATATCAATTAGTTACTCAATTTAGAATTATAAATTAATCATTAATGAACTCCCAAAGTTCACATTGTTTATATGACCTTTACAAGTTCATATAGCATAGGGAAGATTATAATGTTATACTTCACTCGCCATACTTGACATCCCATTCATTGAAATATTTACTTTAATATACTCATATATAATCCGAGCAGTTCCATTAATTACCAGATCTGTAATATTTTGTAATCTCTCAAAAAAACTCCGTTTCAGCTAACTACGAATATAGCTAATAAATAAGTTTATAAAGAACAATACACAACCTATATTGTTATAACCGACCAATATACTAAACATAACTATGTGCGGTAAATAAATGTATATCTACCCAGATTCGCGATGCTAGATTACTATATATATATAGGCTATATGTATTAGAACAATTTATGTATAGAAATATATAGAAAATAAAATAGCATTACTCTACTTACGATCGTTTCTACTTACAACTATTTCACTCTATGACTAGACATCACTAGTGTCTAGTTAGATGTGAAATAGTGTATATATTATGTATCAAACATTTCTATAGTTACTATTGAAATGGCTAACCTCCCTTAACTCTTCTTTTGAATATGGCGTCTTGATGTTCAGTTGATACCTAGTATAGTTATTATTTTTTCCATTTCATTGATTATAATCATTAATAATACTTATTAAACAGCGTTCTTTTACATACATTTTTCACATAAATAATTACTATTTAGATTATTTAATACTTGATGTATTTATTAGTTTTTAATTTTATACTTTTATCATTTATTTATATTATTACATGATTACATTATTATATGATGATTACATTTAGTTACATGATAAGTTTCATTATATTTTATTAAATATTTTATTTTATTATATATTTTATTTATTTTTATCATATATATGTAAACAGGAAGTCATAAGGAAGTCATAAGGTTAAATACCTCGAAAATCTTCTGAATATTTTATTTGTTCTTTTATTGTTTTGTTCTCTCTTGCAATGATTGCAATAATAAAATATATAATAAAATAAAATATAAAATATATTTAATCTTATCTTATAATATTATAAAATGATTATTTATTTATAACTATTATCTATAATGAAACTTATCATGTTAATAAAGGGGTAATTGTCTCGATAAGCAACACTGATTCTACAATTACCTAGGCATTGCCTAAATCTGATAATAAAATAATAATAATATATATATATATATATATATATATATATATATATATATGTGTGTGCTCCATAGCTCCATATATGCACCTTATATTGATCCATATATGCTCCTTACTTATCATGGTCTGCAGATAAAGCTATTTTCCCAAGCACAACAAAAACCATGTCCCAGGTGAGGATAAAACTTAGGTCGTGAAGTAATAACTTATAAGTCTACAATTAGCAACCCTGATAAAGCTATAATATATATATGTATAGTAAACCTATATTAAATTATAGTTTGTTTACATTATTTGCCCGATCGACAAAAAATCATGCCCCAAGCGAGGATCGAACTCGCGACCTTCAGATTACTCTATGCATTACACATGTTTTGATTATGAGACTGACGCGCTGCCTACTGCGCTATCGAGGCACTTATAAATGTAACAGTAAAAAATGGATTACTATATTTAATAAGTTATTTTTCACATATTTCATTAACATAATTTCACATAAATCAACTATATTGTTAAGACCTCCTATAACCTCGATGTTATATTATAATCATTATTATTTAATAATTATTATAATTATTTATATAAGGATTTATTATAATAATAATTAAAATTATTATTATTAATAATTATTATAATAATTATAATAATTATTTATATATTATATATTTAATATATATGGCATATGTCATATGATATGAATAATTATTATTATTATTATGATAATTAGGAGGCTATTATTCAATAATAGCCAGTAATAGGAGTAATAATATTACCAAAGCCCTTTGGTATTACCAAAGGGCTTTGGTATTACTGAGTAACTCAGTAATTTACTGTTAGATGGGAAGTTTGACTTAAAGTTAATATAATATTTAATATATATTTAATAATATAATATAATATTATATTAAATAGCATCATTATGATAATGATTATCATAATAATAATAATGCTATTAACCTAATTAGCATAATAAGTATGATATTATCATAATATATTTAATATATATTTAATAATATAATATAATATTATATTAAATAGCAACATTATGATAATGATTATCATAATAATAATAATGCTATTAACCTAATTAGCATAATAAGTATGATATTATCATAATATATTTAATATATATTTAATAATATAATATAATATTATATTAAATAGCATCATTATGATAATGATTATCATAATAATAATAATGCTATTAACCTAATTAGCATAATAAGTATGATATTATCATAATATATTTAATATATATTTAATAATATAATATAATATTATATTAAATAGCAACATTATGATAATGATTATCATAATAATAATAATGCTATTAACCTAATTAGCATAATAAGTATGATATTATCATAATATATTTAATATATATTTAATAATATAATATAATATTATATTAAATAGCAACATTATGATAATGATTATCATAATAATAATAATGCTATTAACCTAATTAACATAATAAGTATGCTATTATCATAATAATTATGATAATATTATCAATATATCAGCATAATTATATGATAATAACATTATCATAATGCTTCTGCTAAGCATGCTTGCATAACTAATAGGGGAAATTAACCTAATACGGACACTTTAACAATAAAGGGTCTTAATATTTGATGACTCATTATTTGTATTCAAAAATTACAATATATTAATATTATATGATTATAATCATATATATAGGATCCTAGATATTATTGTGATTTAAAAATTTTATTTAATATTTTAATTCCATAGATAACGGGGGTGTCCGTATTCGATACCCATGTCCTAATACGGACACCCTATATACCACTAGATAAACTATATATTATTGATGAATCAATCAGACAAATTACAATTACATTATTTATAATTAATTTTATGATCAATTTATTCTAATTTAATTAGTTAATTTATTTATTTGTATTACTTTTTTAATTAATAATACAATTTAAGTATCTAAATAATAACAATTTTAGATTTAGCTTTATTAGTGGTAGGTCCTATTAATATTATAACGCACGCGATTTTTATGAAAATCAAAATAGTTCATACGCTGCGCGCTGATTGGTTATAGGGTGTCCGTATTAAAAAGAAAGAAACTGTCTTTATATCGATGATTAAGACATCAAGAGTGTCCGTATTAGGGACTTATATGACCTCTAGATATATGCTTATAACTTAATGAATATTTGATAAAAAATATAGAAATTATATATATCATTTTAGAATGCTTGATTTTTTAATAATATAGTGTTATATTTTATATTTTATATCGATACATTTGTATTTTCTTGAGAAGGTTTAAAGTTGACATTTTTTTTCATAAATTTAAAACGTAATAAAAAAATCAGTTTATTGGATATATGAGCAATATTTTGAATAATTAAAAAATAAAAAACACTTTTTTAGACTATATATATAATTATGAATATTTTATTCACTAAACATTTTTTTGTAGGATTTATGGTTTCTAAGATACCGAGAGTGTCCTTATTCGGGCACTGTCCGTATTCGGTTACTCTTCCCTAGCCTAACATGTTTACATTGTTCTATAGCTATACATAGGTATGCTATTATTCGAATAGAAACACAATGGAAGAATAATATACTTTTTAAATTAAAAGCAGCATAATAATAACATAATAGACTTTTAATGGCAACATATGTTATATAATAGCAGCACAATAGCACAATGTAAACATGTGAGGCTATTAGTTATGCTATTGTGCTGCTATGTTGCTGCTATTACTGTTATCTGGGTAAGGACACCTACTAAACAAGTAGAAACAAATCGTACTTCAAGATAGGACGTATAAGAGGTTCGCATTTTAATCTGAGGGTATCGTACAAGCTGGTAATTAGGACGACTTACTAAAATGGGCGTATCTATTAAGCGTGTCGATGGGCGTATAGATGGGCGTGGTTATATTAATTATCGGCGTATAGGTCATAGATAGGAAGCTAGCTCTTAGTTATAGGTACACTACGCCTAGAACACACACAGTTATCGTGGCATTTCTCTCTAGCAGGAATAGTGGTCGTAATGGGCGTGGTAAATCGCAACTCTAGTTTTCCGGTCACGGTTCACTGATTAACGACGCTAGTCGAGTCCGTAGAGTTGTTCCTTATTAACCCAAATGTGGTGTTATTATTAGTATTAACATTGTTTGTTGCCTCAGTACGATGTAGATATTGTATAGGCGTCGTATAAATGAAACGAAAAGTAAATAAAAAAAAAAGGAACAAACGAAAACTAAGTTAAAATTCAAGATAATAGTTGCAGGTCGGCGGTTAAAAGTAACAAAGTTTTTAGTACATCTAATATCAGCTGGTAAAGCGTTCCATAATTTAGTTACCGTACTAGAAAACAAAGTATCACCGTATATGTCAGTGTCACTATATATTTCACCATACTGGATAAGCTATTACCAATAATTGTTGTGAAATAGTTTTGAAAGAAGTGTCATTAAGTCGCTAAGTATATTCAAGGATTTGTGATCACGTGTTGTCTGCTATCATTGTGTTCTACGTATAGCATATTAACTATGTTGACGTATGTATCGTAGGGTAAACAGGGTAATAGGGTATTGCAGATAGGGTTATTAACGTAGGGTAAACAGGGTAATAGGGTATTGCGGATAGGGTTATTAACGTAGGGTAAACAGGGTAATAGGGTATTGCAGATAGGGTTATTAACGTAGGGTAAACAGGGTAATAGGGTATTGCGGATAGGGTTATTAACGTAGGGTAAACAGGGTAATAGGGTATTGCGGATAGGGTTATTAACGTAGGGTAAACAGGGTAATAGGGTATTGCGGATAGGGTTATTAACGTAGGGTAAACAGGGTAATAGGGTATTGCGGATAGGGTTATTAACGTAGGGTAAACAGGGTAATAGCAAAGATTTTCCGAAGGAAAGATATAACACTTACGCGAAATCGTGTAATTCGAATTTGTATACAAAATACCCTGGTGCCACCTATAGCGGGTTACTTTTAGGAACTATGCGTTGTTTATAATGTAAATTCGTATTTAACTATACACTTTTAAAATGTTAAATAATATGCTTTACATTAATATTTATATGATGAAAACTAAGTGTTCATTACTAATATATAACAAACAAATATGATATGTATGTTTTAAATGCTATAAGTATATATTTAGTGAGTAAAAGCTAATTTATATTGCATGTAATGTAATAGAGCAATGAAAACATTGTTGTATGCAAACAGAGCCGATCCTAAATCTATTTCAGTGATTTCGATACTACTGCTAGCAGCGGTTGGGGCTATTACTAAATTACGTTGCATGCATAGGGAGTGTTATATCTTTGCTTCGCAAAATCTTTGGTAATAGGGTATTGCGGATAGGGTTATTAACGTAGGGTAAACAGGGTAATAGGGTATTGCGGATAGGGTTATTAACGTAGGGTAAACAGGGTAATAGGGTATTGCGGATAGGGTTATTAACGTAGGGTAATACCGTCATCCTGCGTATCTCATAAACTATAAGTCTAATCAAACATACCTAAGTTTAATCAAACAAAATTAATACATTGAATATTCACCTTATTATTTAAATAATATGTATAGGTACCTATATGTATCTATTTAGCTATTAACAAAAAAAAGCTAGGAAGAAAAATCTAAAAATTCGATTTACTTTTTAATTTAAATATGTATTGGATACCTATATTAAATTATTAATATATAATATAAATTAAAAATTAAAATGTTATATCAAAAAACTATTAAACTTAAATAATATAGTATACTATATTTAATATTCATTAGTACATAGAATATAAATCTTGATACGTATATGTATATTATATATAACTGGGCAATACCGCTAATTTTGATCGGGTAATAGCGGCCAATTCATGATTGATTTAAGCCAATCATATGACATATATGTATATATAAATATATATATATATATTATATATATATATATTATATATTATATATATGTGGTATAGGCATATATTACCTATATTCATATACACAGGATGCATAACTGCCTGTGTGGCTCAGTTGGCTATATTTAAACACGATAAAAATGTATAGTATATTTTATAAAATGTCCTAATTACATAAACAACAATTACGAATTGTATCTTCAACGCTGATTGTTTGTATTATATTAGTAATGAAACTATTGTTATCTCTATTGTTATCTGTATTGTTATCTCTATTGTTATCTCTAGAGCTGCGAGAATCTTGTGATGTCGTGTGGCTTTTATTACATTTATCTGGTTTATTTTATTTATAATTAAAAACAAATTAAAGATAATAGGTTTAATATATGTTGTATATGTATATATATATATATATATATATATATATATATATTTGTTATAAAATAGCAAAGGCTTTTTAACTTGTTTACATATTTCTCGGGGAGGGTTTTATCTATCGAAACCCACCCTACATTGTTATCTACATAGGTCGGTACTACACCCTACCACCAATGGGGGGGGCATGATAGCACCACTTAAATCCACCATAATTATATTAATGTATTTCCCTATTTTATTGATTATTCTGCAAATTTAACTATTATAATATTAGTATAGGCTATACGATATTAGTTATAAGTGATTCATACATAATGACTCATCGATGAGTCATCAATGAACAATGTAGATATTATGTCCTTCATATTTATGGAAATCTAATTTTAGAAATTGAAATTAGCACGTGTAATAACCTATAGGTACTATATACTATATGGTAGGTATAGCTATAGTTACCTAGTTACTATATATACCTATATGTATTGATAAGTATCCATGTGATAATTGTATAACTTAAACGTCTAAACAAAATGATAATGTTTATTTATTAATTTTCTAAAAAAAGTGTTATCCTTCAACTATTTATATTAAAAATATAATTCAAATAATAATTTACATATATAATTAAATTTACTTTTAAATAATAATTGTACGTGAAATAATAAGTCATGAAAGATATTTATAGAATATATATATATATATATATATATATATATATATATATACCTATATACCTATATACCTAGTAATACTGTAGTAAACATACCTAACATAACAGAGGTAACAATAACATAAGTGTGAATATTATAATCATTGTGATATATATTACACATTGTTAATACATCTACAGCCTGTGAAGTATATGATAACAATAAGCTATATGCATATGGTATGGTATGTATATGATATATGACTATGTATATTGGTAGCATCACCTATAGATCCGGCTCTATATATTAGCTTATAAGCATAGGTCATATTTTAGATACATGTGATATACCCCTTAGGGTAACCCCTACAGCTATAGAGAACGAACACACCTATTCGCTAATTAATGAACATACATATAGACTACATATATAACCTATAGGTATTACCAATTAGGCAATATATAATTAGACTAATTAAATTAGTAATATATAATCAAATTCACAATGAATTGATTAATTATTTAATTATAAATATATATATATATATATATATATATATATATATATAAACCTACTATAGTACCTACATATGTCTTACCTACATATTAATATTACATTACTATAGGTAAATTACCTAAGTCTCGGAAATACAAATTTAAATCGTAATTCTATAGAAAATCGATAATGTAAAAATACAATTCTTTTAATCCCATTATCATTATTATTACGCATTCGTATCGTGACGTAACGCCCAGTAATAGCGCTACGCGTTGCGGGCGTCGGTCGTGCGTGCGTTTCCATGAATAAATAACGTACGCATACATATGCAAAATCGATATTTCTCGAAGTAACGTTATTCTCTTGTCACCGTCGTCAGTAAGTGTCGTCAAAATAGTCGCCATATATTAGTCGTGTTATCGCCACAATCACCACCCAGAAGTTCGATACTATCCAGCAGGTCGCGTGAACCCCACTCTGCTACCATGAACGGTACGGTGGATGGTTCATCGTGGGACATGTTACCGCAGAACATAAACGATACAGGTTACGACAACAATAATAATAACATAGTATTTACTACGTGAAATAAATTACACTAGATCAAAGACTAATCGTACGAAGTCATAACATCAACTGTATACTGATGCGATATAGGTGATTACTAATATCGTATTTCTCGGTAATATGTTTACCTGTTAGACATGCGCAGTATAGGTAGTAGGTGATGTATGACACCGTGTGATGACACCTATAATTGTAACCTATATAACATATTTTAATTAATATGTGCATTAATTAACCTCATCTATTTATAGAATTTTGTTATTACATCACTAATTATATTATATGGGAATTAATTAACGTTATCTATTTAATAACTAAGAATATAATTACCATAATAATTAATTAATAATTATAGAATTCATTTTTTTAAGAAAATAATTGAATAAATTATATTAAATTTGTGTTGTTATTAAATTTAGGTAGGTAGGTAGGCCTATTTAAATTCCTATAACTAACATTATCTTAAGTTATGGTAAGTAATGGGGTATAATTTATAAAAACTAATTGAATTTAAATATTTATCTATGCAGTAGTTATTATATATACATATATATATATATATATATATATATATATATATATAAAATATAAATAAAATTATCGAAATCATCTAATTTATATTTGTAATTAATTTTAAATAATTTGATAAAATATACAATGATAATGTATTCAATTACAACTAAACATACTATGAATATTAATATATCCATGTTTATTTTACTTAATATTAATTAATTGTGGAATATATTTAGATACATAATACATATTAGAAATGTACAATGTAAGACTAATAACAAAAGCTTGCAATGTTTGATTAAAATGTTATATTTTTATTTTTAATAATTCAACACAAAATATTTATTAATTCTAAATTCTAAACTTCTAATTTTATATAATATATATATATTATATTCATATTAATAACAATATATACATATTAAAATAATGTAGTTAATAGAATTTAGTATACAATTATTGATGAATTGTATACAATTATATATTTATATTATTATAGCCTACAATGGAACTCTATAATAACTTTCATCATGTTATCTACATAATCGTTATTTAACAGTATAATTATTATCTCTGTAACAATATATTAAAATTAGTTATTATAGTATAGTTATTATATATAGTTATAATTATTTATTAAATACAATTAAATTCTATTAAAATATAACTACTAAAATAATTGGCATTTAAATTAGTATAAAATATTGCTTTCTCTCTATATTAAGAATACATTTTAGTTAAAATTGTTTATAATATATATATATATAATATATATTATATATACTTTATTTATAATTATGGTATGTGTATATCATCGATGTAAATAAGTTTTATTTACTTTTATTTACATTGATGGTTTATATACATAATTATATATAGCCAACATATTACATAAGGACAATATACTTTGAATATAAAAGAATATATTTAACAGTAAACAGATGATGTCTAGCTTAATATTGCATAACAATTTATTTATTTATTTGGTTCAAAATAAAATCTATAAAATAAAAAAGCAAGTTAATATAATTAAATCAAGGAATAAAATAGAAGTATGTTATTTGGCTATATTCATAATTATTTGTTTTGTAAACAAAATTATAAATATAATAGTAACATTCTCTTCTAATTATATAATATTCTATGTTAATTTAAAATATATTTGATAATTACATAATAAATCCTTGTATCAATATCAAATACATATTTAATTTATTTTTAATTAAATGTATCTAATACTGGAATACATTTTTTTTTTAAATATACTATATTGATAGACATACTTTAGATCTGTTTCCAGTTGACTGATTTCATATTATTTCATATCTTAACAATTTTTAAATAAATTAAGGATATTCTAATAATATCTCCAATATGTGATATAATATGATATTATATCATAGCTATGATATTATAATAAAGTAATACATATATGTCGTTAAATCCAGATTTATTAATATATATTAATATATATTAAATAATTATGATATTATAGAAATAATAGTTGAAAATATAATATAATTAAATTGTTTAGAGGTAATTTAAAGAAATGTATATAAAGGGAATAATATAATATGAATTTAAAATAAAACATAAATAACCTAATATAAGGTTGGCAAATCCCCAAAAATCACGAATTCAATCCGGGGTTTTTTCAGTCATTTTATTATAAAATAATTAAATGTTATACAATACAATATATAAAATAGGTGAATATTTGATTTAGTGTATTGACTTTAGATAAGTATGATAAATTAATCATAAATAGATATAATTTGCGGAAATATAACTGAATTTATTTAAAAACACTAACAAACAAAGTTTAAACCAAATAACCTAATATTGTATTCAAAGTGGAAACAAAATCTGTGTGTATGATAATTATAATCAACGTTCACAATTTTGGGGGTATGGGTACTACCCATTGGGTAGTGTATAAAATTACTTATAAAATCATTTATCTATCATTTCTTGTAATAATTATATCTCGATATGATATGTGCATGATTAAAACGATAATAATTTATAACAGCTAGCATTAAAAATAATATAAAATATATGTTATATTCCTATATATTTATATACAACTATAGTTGTATACACTGTATACAGTGAAATCCCGATAAGCTAACAACCAGTGTTAGCTAATCGAGATGTTGCAATTTGTATTTTTTAGAGTAATACCAAAGATTTTGCGAAGCAAAGATATAACACTCCCTATGCATGCAACGTAATTTAGTAATAGCCCCAACCGCTGCTAGCAGTAGTATCGAAATCACTGAAATATATTTAGGTTCGGCTCTGTTTGCATACAACAATGTTTTCATTGCTCTATTAAATTACATGCAATATAAATTAGCTTTTACTCACTAAATATATACTTATAGCATTTAAAACATACATATCATATTTGTTTGTTATATATTAGTAATGAACACTTAGTTTTTATCATATAAATATTAATTTAAAGCATATTATTTAACATTTTAAAAGTGTATAGTTAAATACGAATTTACATTATAAATAATGCATAGTTCCTAAAAGTAACCCGCTATAGGTGGCACCAGGGTATTTTGTATACAAATTCGAATTACACGATTTTGCGTAAGTGTTATATCTTTCCTTCGGAAAATCTTTGGTAATACACTGCTAACTATACTGATCAGCTTTGCTATATATATATATATATAGCAAAGTATAGTTTAATTGAGTAATACTTTCAGTCAGTAATTGGTATAGATCGCTCGAGAGATTTATCATATGCATTTATAATGAGTGTCTAAATTTAGATACAATAACAATTGTTAATCAAATGATAACCAATCCAGTAGAATTAATATGTAAAAATTCAAATGGGACTAGAAAAATATGTTCTCTTAATTATTTAGGCTAGAGGATTTTTTTAACATTAAAATGTACATACAAATTTAACTGTGTATATCTAATATATATATATATATATATATATATATACTATATAAATATTTTATGTATACAAAATTTTGTATATATATATATGTGCATATCATATAATACTTGTTTCTACTTCAAAGTTATAGTGATATATATATATATACTATTATTTATAATTAATTTCTATTTCTCTAAACTGTAAATATGATTTTCTAGATAATTTGATTCTGCAAAATATTACTCTACTAAAAAGCATAGCTGATATTATGGCTGATTTGTTGTTGAAATGTTCACTTTAAGTATATAACATTCATATTTACATTATGTAAGTTTTTATTTTATATATTTATATTTCAATGGTTTAGCATATAATTTAACATACAAATAATATAAAAGTAATTTACTCATATTTCTATCAAATTAAAAAATATATACCTAAACATCTTTCAATTTATAGAGTATATATAGATAATATAAGTGAATTAATTAATGTACACTTTTCCATAATTTTTACATGCTCCCGTGGATCACATATAAGCAGAAACACACAAGTGTGTGTAGTTGATATTAATATACTGTAAACAATAAATATTCTAAAATAAATTCTGTACATTAATATCTATTTTTAATATTGATATATTTAAATACTAACCATATTTGCAAATTTATTAAATCTTATTCATTATTTATATAATATGTAACAGTTGTGATAAGTATCAGATCACATGCATATTAAGTCAAACTTCTATATATATATATATATATATATATATATATATATTTTCATCTGTACAAATGTATAACAAGGCAATATATATAATAATTATTAATCAAATAAAATAATAAATTTTAATACCTAAATATATGTAACTAATTTAACCAATTACATTTTAACAGATGTGAATACGGTTGATTTACTATCAAATGCTACTGCCGATTCATTGGTTACCGAAAATGCATGGTTTACAACGGAGAATCCAGTGCAGTCTACGCTAACATCATTATTGTCCACTCTGTTGAAGTCTACATTGTACCCTAGCCGAGACGAAATCGACGACTACAAGATACTGAAGCCAGTGGATGGGGACAATTCCTCCAAGAACTCAATGACAAGTGGTCAACGAGCGTTGCTGATATTCTGTGCCTTCGCGTTGGTAGCACTGATAGCGTTTGTAGTCATGCGTAATCGCAGGAAACCATGGCTAAACTTTCGCATGAATCGTCTGTTTCACAGTCAAGCGAATGGATCCAGAGGGCAAGACGATGAGATAGCATTCGGTTGCCAAGGGGAACAGCCATCTTTACGCGACGGGTACGAGAAGATGCCGTTTAGTGGCGCCACTGGTACTATTCCGAGTAACAATCACGATATCGCTGATGTTGGCTATAATTCAATGCAGGGAAGGCTAACAATCGCAATGTAATCGTATTATTATCATCATCATCTTGTTATGCATATCGTTATACTCACATATTTAATAAAAATGAAATATTAATTAACGATTTATTATAAAATAAGACACTTTTATATAATATGGGCGATTCATCCTTGAGAAAGGAAATGAGGCAAGCCATCCTTGTTATCAGTTAATATTTTGCATCCTGTGTCTGTAACCAATAATGTATGTTCGAATTGGGCAGATCTCTTTCCATCCATTGTTACTGAGGTCCAATCATCTGGCCAGGTTTTATCTTTCCAGGTCCCTGATAATTATAGATGCATACTATTAATTCTAATTTAAATGAAATACTATATATATCTATTTAAAACGATTTAATAGAATTATGATATACAAAAAATATTAGCAAGCATAGTAATATTATCTAGGTATTCTATATGTTGAATATTAACTATTCTATTTATAAATCTTCATGTATGTATTATTTTAAATATATAGTTTTAGCAAAGACAGGAGATCTGCTCACTATCTCTCCAATGGTATATTTAATTATATTTCAGTGATCAAATATATCGGATAGTTATTTATATGTAAAATAAAAATGCATATTTTAATCATATTTTTAAATTTGTATTACTGTATAAATATTTAAATATAAATCTATTTATAAATTTGGTTTGTATCGAAAGATTTTTTTATATCCTATTTTTGTCTTCTATATTACTGTTTATGTCATTATTCTGTATGATATAATGTATGACATAATATGATTTAAGGGGATCCCGCACATTTAAAGTGATGATAATTTATTTTTTTTATTACATAATAATACTTAATGTAGTGTTTTTTAGTATCTGTAAAAAAATTAGACATTAATTCAGTCTAGAAATGGCATAAAAATGTGTTTTATGATAATAAGATAATGCTATATTATATACTATTCAATATTACATTTTTATGCTGTCAAACTTCAAACGCTGTTTTCTCAGAATAATTATTTCGCACTAGGTTCAAAAATATAGAACATAAAAACTATATAATTATAATATTATTTTTTTTTGCTTTATATAGAATTTAATTATGTGAATAGTAAAATAGAGAGATAATTAATAAAATGTATAGAATTCATCGTATAAAATGATAGAAATACCATCATTTTAGTATCGCTAATTTTTAATTTAGATATATATAATATAATAAATAATAATATTAAAAATAACTTTCTATTTTCCTATGCATATGTATATGCCTACGTATATGTTATGAATACATTACAAAAAAAATTAGGTCAATTGAATGAATAGAATATTAGTTCTATTTTTTTTAGTGGACCTATGTTTTTCCTATCTATTTATACACGAAATTGGCAAATTGCGTGTTATGTGCGGGATCCCCTTAAATATAATCAAAATGAATTTTTGCGTTGATTTGTACATAATATTCAAATATGTACTCCTAGATCATGATAAACTCACTCGCAATATGATAACATACATAACTTAACATTTTTTATAAAATATGCGCTATCATTAGTTTTAGGTTATAATTAGTAATAAATATCTATATTAGGTGAAACCATAAATAAAAATGATATAATTGATATAAGTCGTAAAGACTTCTTTATGTACCTTAAAGGAGCTCTTTTTTATTATATTAACCAATAATTGTTTATTATATATATATTGTTTAATATAGGTTTATTATACCTAATAATGTTTCTTTAAAAAATAAATTCATTTCATTTCATATAATTCATTTTAATTGAGTTTTTTTTTTAAATGTTTACAATTTTAATATTGACAAATATCCAAGAAGATAATTATAATTGAAAATTATTTAAATTTCTAAATATATATTAGTAATTCTATTTATATATTTTATTAAATAATCGCTCATAGTGTATGAGTCATACGTGAATAGGTAGTTATATTTAAATTATATAAATATTTCCTATATTATAACCAAACATATATTTGAAATGTAAATGTAAATTTTAATAGATTTTATGTAATTTTTAAAAAATTAAAAAATTAACAATTATTTTAAACCCTTTAACCATATTATTTAATATATATTAAATATCAAATTACATATTTTTTCTATATTATATTTTTTCAAATTTAACTACATCCACAATTATTAGAAATAAACAATAATCAGATAACTTTATTTTGATACTATTTTTTATTATTATTTTTGTCATAGAGAAATGTTTTTTTTTCATATTTGAAGTTTTTTTTATAATATTTATATTTATTTGTTATATTTCGTAAGAAAATTAAAAAAAATACATTATAAATTCTAACCATTATTTTATAGGTATGTAAAAAATAATAAATATAATAATATAAATAATTTCCATATATAAGTAAATAAATGTATATATATATATTATCTTTATATTATTATGAGTTATTACTAATTTATATATATATATATATATATATATATATATATATATATATATATAATATATATTAATCTGTTATATATCAGAAAATCAAAGAATATTTGATAACAGATATTAATAAACTTTAAACTATATTTTTTCAGAATAATTATTTTCATTTACATTGTATAGTAAACATAATTTTGTATTCGATATTTGATGTATCTTACCAATTCGTTGTCAATTACTAGCTATAGAATTTTAGTACTTAGTTATTTTTATATATAAGTTTATATCTTGTTTATATAGTTATATATTGAATGTGGCTAAGGTTCCGGGTATCCTTCAATGTAAACTGTACATGTAGGGAAACATAGGGCAACATTGATCTACTAACAGGATTTCAACTTATAAAAAATTCAAATTTGTTTCCCTTATAGATAAAATTAATATCTGCAAATGTATTAGCTTTAAGAAGCGAAAGAAAAGTATAACAATGAAAAGTAAACTTAAAATTTGTTTCCTTTTATTTTTCTAAAATTGATTTTTTTCAATTATAATAGATAACATATAATTATAATTGATAAATATAATATATAAAATAGATAGGTATATTATTAGCATACCAATATTACTCTAGACACATTATTAAAATGAATATTAGATTCACTTATAGTTATTTTGTATATTATATATAATTTTAAATATAATTAATTATTATTTTAATGTTTTAATAACATTTTATTTTTAATAGAAATAAAAAAAAAGTTAGCCCTTCCAGTAAGCTCTATGCTAATTTCAAACTCAAATCTCATATAATTATAAAATAGCAAATAATAATACCTGTGAGAAAATATTTATATGTATATAGTTTCATAGTTACCACAAAGTAAAATACACAACTAAATAAAAGCATATATTATCTATATATAGATACAAAATGAATTATATTATATTTCTTGTTATAATTATTACACTCGGCCAGTGGGTTAGAATACACTACAGTAAAGCTGGTCTGTATGTAATATAGTCTTCTATTACTAAATTTAAATATAATACATAAATAAAATTATACGTCAACAAACAATTATTTCAAAGTTCTATTGATTCACAGTATTAACGTATTCACTTATCACAATAAGTATTAACTTATTCAAACATGTTAAAATTAAAAAAAAAATTTCCTTAAAATTATTTTTTTTGCCAAATATTAAATAATTGATTTTGATTAATTTTTATTATTGAAAATTGATATAAAAAAATTTTGTTTCATTTTTTCCAGAAAAATATGATATACTCTTAAAAATTTATATATAAAAAAATCCTATAAATATTTGTTACTAGAATTATTATTTTATTTTTATAAGAGGACTTTATAGGGGACGCGATACCATTGATTTAAAAAAAAATTGAATTTCAAATTTTTTTTTAATGTAAAATTATAATATTTCAAATATTATCTTTAAAATGGTGTTTAAATTATGTTCATTACATTATTCATTTTGTTTATATTATATTATTTTTACCTGTATAATCATATTGTTTATATTCACATATTATATTTGAAACTTGATTTACTCAGAATAATTATTTGTGACCAATCATGCTGACATAACTAGTATTAACTTTTGTACAATTGAATATTTTTTCTTCATTTTTTCAATATAACTAGATAAAACCTGTAAGATTAAAGTTATTTGTCAAAATTAAAAAATATATATTTAAAAAACTTTAATTAGAAATTTAGTTGGAAAATTAAAATTTTTTATCAGATATTAAATTTTGTTTTTTTAGAAACGTATAACAAAGATGTGTAAACATCTATAAATGTCAACATATAATATAAAAATATGGAATATTATAAATAGATTAAAAAAAAAAAAAAAAAAGTGAATATTTTTTGAGTTAATAGATTTCTAAAAATAGCATTTTTTCATATATTTTACATATAAACCAAACGATGGTATCGCGTCCCCATAATAAATTATTAATTTATTAATTTTAAAATTGATAAATAATTTTTTTTAAACCTATAAATATTAATATTTTCTAGAATTATTATTTTATTTTAATTTTAAAATCATTTTTTTAAAACTAAACCGAGATAGATATCAAAATTTCTTAGAAATATTATTTTATTTTTAGTTTTATAAATTATATTATTTTAAGGGTATATGCTTGACCTGAGAACTCAATGTAAAAAGATAGGATTTTTTTGTTTTTTAAAAAGTCTATTAGTCTAAAAATAATTAAGTTATTTTAATTCTTTAAATGGCATATTGTAGAGTGGAGTGTTATTTACAAGAAATTATATTGTTTATAATATATAATTATTTATTTTCGGAAATACAAGATATCTAGTAATAGTGAACAAAATATTTCTATTTATTTTTATAAATGATATAATGAAAATAATTGAATAAGCCTTTATTTTTATAATATAGACATATAAACTGATATATACAGAAAATGTCATCAAGTTACGAGCATTATTTTTTAGAGAAATAGACTTTTTAAGATTTAAAAGTAGGCTAAAATAATTATTCTGAGATAATCAGGTTTGAAAAAATGATATCTAAAATATATATATACAAAAAAGGTGATGTTTAAATTTAAAAGAATCGTAAAAGATTGATTTGTATGCTTTATTGATCGTTTTATGCTGTAATATTTGGATATGTTATAGATAAATATATAATTATTATATTTATCAAAAAAAAAATTTTATTTTTTTATTTTGACTGATTTTGTCAGGACAAGTGTATCCCCTTAATATATTAATTTTAATATTGATAAACCATTTTTAAAAACATATTAATATTTATATATATAAATATAATATTTCATAGAATTATTATTTTATATTTACTTTTTAAATTTATACTATTACTTATTTAATACTAAAATAATTTTATATATTATTCAAATATAATTATACATAAATAAAAACTATAAGTAATGTAAAAAGTATTACATATTTTTTATATCTACTCATGTTTATTTTCATGTAATTTCTTCCATATTAAATAAGCTTGGTCAAAAGTATTCAAAAAATATGTAAATATTCAGAAAATTATTTTATAAGAAAATAATAGAAGAAATGATATGGTTAAATATATATATATATATATATATATATATATATATATATATATTCCATAAGACAACTTATATATGGTTAGCAAAGAATATAAAATATATAATAACAAAATATTTTATTCTAGAAAAAAAATTTATAGATAAGTTTAAATGAACATAATACTATACAATTAGTTTAGATTGTATAAAATTCATAAAGTACACAAAATAAAATTCAAATGAAAGTATACGTTTTTACGAAGCGATATTAACATCTAAACATTATATCCAAAATGAATAGTTTATTTAAATCTTAACATATCAAATCTACGTTATTTCTAAATATATGAAACTCTAGTACATAAATGCGAATCAACTTCACGGACGCTCGTAATGATCTCGACTAATGGAAACAGCCGATGGTGGTGGTGGTGGTCTATCTATTTAGCACTACTAACGCTACAGGAGTGATTACACACACTACATCACTGACTACACTGACAGACATACAGACATACATTCACTACAGGTGGTGACACCTACCTTCAGAGATCATCGGTTCAATGGTGAACGAGTGTCCGGCTTTCATGACCCCGACAGCTTTATTCTCTGTGTGGAGGGGTGGAAGGAGGGTAGGGAAATGTAGGGGTAGAAGGAGGGCAGGGAAATGATGAGATTACAAAATTATACGATTTCCTATTATATAATTTGTAGAATTTAATTTATCGTAAGGAATAAATAAGGTGTATCTATTTACATTGCGCGCGCGAAGGACGTACCTCCCCTTAATAATAATAATTTATAATATAAAATATTGTATACTAGAAGTTAATGCAAAAATAATGCGTTCAGAATATTTTAAGGAACGAGTAATCTTACGGACGAATGGCGAAGTAATTGGGATAGCTAATTCTAGTGTTAAATATCATTATTTATTGTAATAATACTATTAATAAATGTATGTTGTTAGCTATAACATTAGTATTTATCAACATATTGATATTAACAAGCATTTAAATGATTAACTCGCTAAATATGAATACAATATTAGGTATTTGACATGAGATGAAGTATATAGTAATCCAGCGGGATGACTTTCTATAGAGGAGTATGTTACAGTCATTTTTAATTAGACTTTATTGAATATTTTAATATAAGTATCTCTAATAATAATATGATTAATAAATATTCATAGGTTGAACAGTTAATCATGGTTCTGCATATATTATATTTATTTATTTGTCACCAAATGTAAAAACAAAGCTATCAATATGTATACTATAAACATAAAGTATACTTCAATATTATAAGATTATACTATATTTACGCATATTAACATTATATAAAATGAATATAGCTTAATATAGCTATTCCTAAACATACGAATATCGGTATGAATATTAATACACATATTTCAGTTAGTTGTACTTTAAATAATATAATATATTTCGAAGGTATTCTAAATAATAATTTAGAAGGAATATATATATATATGAATTGCATGCTGTATTTTTAAAAGAAATAATATTTCATATAACTGTATAATTATTAAAATGTTGAATAAATTAAATTAACGTACTAAGTCATACCACGTTAATATGATTTGATAAATATATTCATATTTTTTAATATATTAGTATTACTATTAAAATCACTTAAAATCATCCATAATTAATTTTCAATTACTTAGCTCTTCGTTTCGTATATATATATATATATATGTTTAAATGTGATTTAATCAATCACAAATATTTTCTATACAAATTACAAATATAGTTATTCAGCTATTAAAGTCATATATAGATAAATATTAATGATAAATATATACCTATACACATGTTTATTATTATGTTAACTTTTACTTAAGGTATCCATAACTAGTTTGTCAGTAGGCCCAAACTGCTTAACCTCAGATTAACTGTATATATATATATATATATATATATATATATATATATATATATATTGTTATTGTTATTTTGGTGGAGTCCTTTCATCCAGGAACTTAGATGAAGTTTCACTTATAACCATATGGCTTTAAATGTATAATGTCCCTTCAAAATATATAGCCCATATCTTGTCATGTACTTATATAGTATTGTATTCGATTAGGGTATTCACCCCATCCTAGAGCGGTGGTGGGGGGGGTGGCACTAACTTGAGTAATGAGGAACATTCGGGGCGCAATGGAACAAACTAGAATGTGTGAGCGCGGTGATATATTAACTTAATATATATGTATATAATGATTACGTGTACACATATATATTTGTAGATATTATATAATGTGTAATAAATTAATAATTAATATCTAATTATAAATAAGTTACGATCTCAAATATATTGAATTTTATAATTTTATACCTAGAGTTTAGATTTGAAATTTACGAGAATATATATATATACATATATTAAAATTGTATAATCTCTATCTCTTTCTCTCTCTCTCTCTCACTATATCTCTCTCTCCGTTTCTCTCTCCGTTTCTCTCTCTCTCTCTCCCTCTCACTCTCACACACACACAGAGGGGTACATACTTGTGAATACCGTGTCCACAGTAAGTCTTCACCACGGAGAAGCCGTACTGTGCCGCTACCTTCTGTATCACGTCTCCTATCTCTCTGTATCTTACTCCTGGGTGAACTGTAGGGGTGGCAGGGGGGGGTGAACTGTAGGGGTGGCAGGGGGGGGTGAATGCGTGGGGTGGCAGGGGGGGGTGAACTGTAGGGGTGGCAGGGGGGGGTGAATGCGTGGGGTGGCAGGGGGGGGTGAACTGTAGGGGTGGCAGGGGGGGGTGAATGAGTGGGGTGTGGCAGGGGGGGGTGAATGAGTGGGGTGTGGCAGGGGGGGGTGAACTGTAGGGGTGGCAGGGGGGGGTGAACTGTAGGGGTGTGGCAGGGGGGGGTGAACTGTAGGGGTGGCAGGGGGGGGTGAACTGTAGGGGTGGCAGGGGGGGGTGAATGAGTGGGGGGTGGCAGGGGGGGGTGAATGCGTGGGGTGTGGCAGGGGGCGGTGAATGCGTGGGGTGTGGCAGGGGGCGGTAGATTTCCATACACGGAGGGATATAGGCGCTGAAATATAATATATAAATGCATGATTAAGGGAAGGAATTGGTGATATCTATTGATAACTACGGGTGGCATACGGTGCCTATAATGAATATACTGTGTATTACGCTGCTGTTGCTGCATCTACCCAATTAGCGAGAACAGTTAGACGAAAACAAGTTATATAACAGTTTGTCCGTTATATAGTTCAAGAATGTTCGCGTATACATCGATAACGTATATGCTAGACATGGTGCTGGGGTAGATGTGGGAGAGGAATATATACTAGATGAGGTAATGAAGTGAGTGGTGATGTGGATGGGAGGATACATGTTGAAAGAAGGGGTGTGGCTTAAGGATAAGGTTAGATATACAGCATTATCAGTCTATTATCAAAATGTATATCGTTCCAAATTATTGTTGCTATTTTTATATTATTTAAAATCATCTTATAGATGATTATGTTTCTTTTCATTATTTGAATTTAAATATATGTATAATTTTCTACTTTATTATTTTCCTATTTGTTATATATTTTAGATAATTATCTATTATAATAGATATAATAGATGATGGATGATGAAACTGATACTCTTTAAACTGTATATGTATCACATCTGATGGATTTATCTAGATAAAATAATTTTTGATATTTTTTTTAATCTAATAAATTAAAAATATATGTATATCAATTATACATATTAAATTATTCTTTGATGTAATACATTAGAATCTAGGAAATAACACATAGAAAATACTAGATATATAATAGATTCTATTCAGTTATTTTGTTGATCATTAATCATTTACATGTCAATACATATCTTATGAATATATATTATATATTATATAATATATTATACATTATAATTATTATATAATGTGCAGGTTATTATATATAAATTATATTATGTATAAATCAATTATAAATATAACATTAACTCACTACATGGTATGTAGTACATACCAATATTTAAAAAATAGCTCCCCCTTATAATTGACAGTGTTTGTTAAGGGGACGAGCGCCACTCGGTCTATAAATAGATTTTAAAATGTAGGAGATAGGGAATTGGTATGTGTTTTAAAAACTCTAAGACTTTTTATACAATATAGTTATACATTTAATTTTTTTTTATTGTGTAGAGTTTATTCTATTCTATTTTATGACTAAAATTAAAAAGTTTCACTGTTTTATATAAATACAATTTATCTTTATAATGGTGAAGATTTGAATACAATTCAATGAAGGGAAAAAAAAGCCTTAGTGTTTTTAAAGTTGGTATGCATGAGAAAATAAAGTTCTGAGATAATCGAGTTCAAAGTAAATAGTTATTTTTATGGTAAATTTATGGTGATTTTCATTTATATTATGTGATATACTATGGAATAACTGATAATATAACAATAAAAAACACATTTATATATATATATATATATATATGAGTACATATTTATTCTCATTATAAATATGTATACACTAATTTATATATATATATATATATTATATATATATACAAATCTCTATGATAATAATAAATTGTGAAATGAATGATGCTATCAGAAAATACATGTAGCGTCGCCTATGTATTCACATATTCATAAATTCAAATTATAAATAAACAACATAATATGACAGTTGCTAATGGTTTTCAAATTGTTTCAATCGATTGAGTATTCACAATTTTATCATATAATATATATTCTTATAATTTTAACTATTTTGAATAATATTGTGAATAATAGGATCTATAAAACATCATTTTTTAGATACTTATATGATGATTTATATCACAGTTTTTAGATGTATATATGTAAAAGTAATAAATTATACATATTTTCTCATAAAAAAAAAATAGAATAAAATTTTTTTTTATGATAAACGAGTGGCGTCGTCCACTTAATCAGATTTATAATTTGAAATATTAAATTGGTCAAACTATTTTATAGTATAGATAATATGTATGTAAAATATATTATATTATATATTATATATATCTTATTGATATACATGTATTGTCTTTATTTCTACTTCTTAATAAGCATATTTCATATTTATATGATTTATCAGAAAAAAATATATATAATATTATTGATTTTTTTTCGTTATTTTTGTTACTGTTATTTTTTATATTGATCACCATATATTGATTATATAATAATAACAAATTATTTTATAAGAAATTTATAAGAAATCAAATAATATTTTATATAATTAATGAATAGGTTATTTGTTCTTAAAATTAAATCATAAATTTATAATTATTATGCATTGATAAGATTCAAATATTTGTCAGATAATGTTAGAATATAAATATATAAAATTGGTAAATAATAAATTTATTAATTATTGCAATCATATCTTGAATTATCAATTGCATTACTTTTTAATTTGTTAATAATTATTACTCATGCATAATAAATTTCAATAAAAAAAATATAATTTGTGGTTTCAATAAATTTTATTTTAAAAAACTCTTTAAATATATAACTCCATATTATTGATAAAGATTATATTTTTAAGTTATTACTGATAGAAATATAATTAGTATATCTACTACTAATTATTATTTTAAATGTTTCTATATTAATTATCTAAAAATTTAATAAATAAAATATTAATTTAAATAAATAAAAAATACTGGAATCCTGTCAAATAAATGATAAAATATAATCTTAGTTATTTAAACATATGTATATAATCACTGTACTAACATTTTTATATACATTATTTATCGATGACAACATTTATTCTAATATGTCTCCTATCTACCAATGTTAATATGCGTATATCACAAATGTAATATTTCTAAGCACTTAAGACATAAACTTGAATTTCTCCGATCATAACATTTTTAAATCCATAAATATATCCACAAATAAAGCTACCTATAGCTAGCATTGTCGGTGCTGCTGTGATGTGTGATCAGTTGATGAATAGAGTAAACACACACACATATTTACCATTACTGACATAGATAAGGATGGTCCTAAGATAATTCTAAGATGATATATTTGATCAGATCCACTGGATAGTGTACAATTCGCAGGACTCATATCAGAGGTCATTACATAATATGGCCGCCCGATGTAAAGAGGGAGGGTAATCACTACAATCACAACTACAACCACTACGTCGTTCTCACACAGTTGACATTATCGCAGTTCTCTACTTCGCAATATAGAATAGAAGGGAAACGATCAAAAAGGATGAGTTGAGGGTTAAAGGTTACATCTGAAATACGAGTTAATAATATATATATTATTAGTATATATACATATATTTTGTATAGATATTTGTGGGTTATTTGGTTTAATTGGTTTAGTTTTGTCCTGTTCGGTTTTTTTAGCTGCATTACATCCCAAAGTGAGCCTATACAAATTTAACCTTTGCACCCCAACTCGTCTTTTTGATCGTAACCCGAATAGAATATTATAATATATATATATATTATTAAAATGTATATTTTGTGAACATAAATTGAAAGTTGCCTCTGCGGGGAATCGAACCCCGGTCCGTTGCGCGACTAACCGTCGTGCTACCGCTCGCGCTACTCAGCCGGCACTAACCTAAAGCTATGGCCTTCTGAAGACACTTATAACTGCACTCCACCAATAGTTTGTGTGTCTCGGAGACTGTTTTACCGACGAAGAAGGTTTCGTTGAGGTCGCCGTGGAAACCATCAAAATATGTTGTTACGTCGACTGTTGGCGGTTGTGTGGTGAAGGTGTTAAGGTTATCGTAGTAGTGGTGGTGGTTATAGTGATGTGGGTGGTAGTGATAGAGGTGGTTGTGATAGTGATTGTGATAGTAGTGGTGGTGGTGATAGTGGTAGTGGTGGTGGTAGTGGTGGTAGTGGTGGTGGTAGTGGTGGTAGTGGTAGTGATAGTAGTGGTGGTTGTGATAGTGGTAGTGATAGTGGTGGTGGTGGTAGTGGTGGTAGTGGTAGTGATAGTAGTGGTGGTGGTGATAGTGGTGGTGGTTATAGTGATAGTGGTGATAGTAGTGGTGGTGGTGGTAGTGATACTGGTTATAGTGATGTGGGTGGTAGTGATATGGGTGGTAGTAGTAGTGGTGGTGATGGTGATAGTAGTGATGTGGGTGGTGGTAGACTACCACTGATAGTAGTGAACCATTAACGATATCTCCGTCTTCGAGAGGTCTCTTGTCAGGTATTCCGTGGCAGATTACTTCATTGACGGAGCTGTTTATAGGTAAAGGTCAAGTTAGTTGAGTTCAAGGTCGAGTTAGCCGAGGTTAGGGCTACTCTAGGTTATATAACTCGTCAGATATATCGTATAGACTAAATAAGATTTAAAGAAGCATAACTATATATTTATAAGTCGTATGTATATAATGTATAATATATAAGGTATAACATATGTTATATAAGGTATATACGTATATACCGTAAGTTTTATAAGCTATATTGTACATAACGTATATTTGACGAGGTATACGGTAAAGGTGCTACGTAAGCTGTATGTGTATAGATAGGTCAGAGGTCGTAGGTCAGAGGTGTGTGACGAACGTGCAACAAGACTTCGGGAACTGGTAGTAGTTCAGAGGGGACGGGTAACATTCCCTTTCGATGCAAGCCTGTATGTAGCGGTGGTCGTGGTTTATTAATATTAGTTAATATAATTAATATATTTAATATAATTAGTTACATTAATTATGGTACTTGGGTATTAAGTTTCATAATTATACGATTAGTAAATTAGATATAAATCCGTAATATTGTTTTATAATTATAAAAAGTGATAGAATGTGTATTATAATACTAAATAAATATATATATATATATATATATATATATATATATATATATATATATATATATATATCATATATAATATATGTATATATTCAATATATATTATATATTATATTGTGAATATATTATGTATATAATCCAAAAAAGATTTGTGCATTCAAAATTAAGAAATAGACTCGGAGTTAAATAAAGTTAATAAAGCTGCAAAGCTTGTATTTATGTATAATTTTAATATAAAGTAATTTATTTAAATAAATATCAAAAACTTTTTATATGATTTCTTGTATTAATAGCATAATTATTTGAATATAATTCTAGATAATAAAGTAGTCAGTATAATATAAAAAACACATAGTAATTAAAAAATAATTATCTAATGTTGCATTATGCAACTTGCATATAATAAAATTATAATAAAATGTATACATTAATTTAGATAATTCAAGACATACACAATATCACATTTTTATTACATAATATCACATTTATTCAATTTTTATAATTTATTAAACATCTATTTATTATATTATTTTACAATTTAAATATTATTTGCATTAAAATCAAATTAATCGTTTTAAGGGTGCAAGCTCGCGTTGAGGTTTACCATGTTAATTCTAGCTCTAGCTAAAATCCTAAGGATACTAAACTAATAAAGATAATGAAGTCATTTTTTTGTATTCAATAGATATTATTCTACTACATAAAAGTATTGATTTTTTATAAATATATTTTATTTAAAATGATGTTAAAAAATAGTTTAAAATAGTTGAAATATTTTTTTATTAAAAATATAAAGTATAATACAATATCCTGTCAATATTAATATAGTGTTACATGTTTTTTTATATACAGTAACAATTTCATATAATAATATTTATAATCAAAGAAGTAGTAGGCATTTACGTATGCTTACTAAGTACAAAAAGTAAAAACTTGAGAAAATTACATTCAAATTTTTTTTAAATAAATTGTCTTGTAAATTTCATATGATTTTTAATTCGATTGATACCGTAAAACACTTTATATTGATTGAAATACTCAAACATAATTAAAAATATTTTACATTGTGATTAATAAGATACTGAACATGGATAATACGTAATACAAAATATTATATATATTTTATCGTCAGCTTGCACCCTTAAATCAAAAAAATCCGATTAAAATCAACAAAATCGGATTTCTTTCGAACCCTGTTGTAATATAATATAAATGTTAATTATTCATACGATTATAAAGGTTGTTGAATAATTATAATGGGAGCCATATTAGTAATATATTGTTACAGTCATAGCAACATGTAGCTGATAACTGTTTATAATGAATAGATATCAACATTTAAATTGAAATTCTAAATCTTAAAATAAAATTTAAATTAAATTCAACAATATATATATATATAATAATTGTATGCAAATTTAATTAATTTTGTAATTTTAAATACTGAAATATAAGATTATTTTGGAATACGGAAGATTATAGGACATTAATTCGCTTATTGTTATGATTAAAAAGAGCGAATATATAAAGAGGAGCGCGTTAAAAGCTAACAGATATTTGAAATATTTAGATGATCAGTTTTACGTTATATACGTAACGAAGGGAGATAAGAGATAGAGGTAGAATAGAGGTCACACGTACCTCGTGTACTAGTTTGTCGATCTCTTCACAGGTAACACCTACTCCGATGGCAGCGGCAGCAATGTCCAACACTTCGCGACCCAACTGTATAGGTTTCAAATGTATATTACTATTAAACTATACAATTAATAATGTACTATTAGTACAGATTTTAAAAGCGATACATTATTTGTTTCGTTTTATTATTGGGTTATTTGATTGATAACACGTTCCGTTTATAATATATTTAAAATATATCATTTAAATATTAAACTATATACTAATTAGTGTATTAATATTACGGGTTACGAGGTCAAGAATAATTCAATATATTAAATGCAGAAATACAATAAATTTCAATGCCCTTATTTACAAGACTATATATATACATATTTTCGATTATGTTGTATATTTTTACGGTAACTGTAAAACATTTTAATTTCTTTAAATTTTTAACTTCGTATTATTCTTTGATTATTTCAATAACGTATGTTATCGTTTGAAAATATTTATACTTTAAACTTTCGATTATATAGGGTAATGTCTCGATAAGCAACATTGCTTCTATAATTACCCTGGCATTGCCTGAATCTGATAATAATATATTTTCTTAATACACTATCATTCAACTGTTACAGTGTTCAATATACGGTGGTCAACATAGTTGTACATAGAGTGGGGTCATCGTACAAGCAGAGTGTACAAAGCAACATGCTATATACAATATACAAAGTAACATCAGTCTGTACAGTGTACAGTGTACAATGTATAATGTGTTTCGCGCTAACTGTTTACTTCCCTTAAATATATATATTTTTTTTAATTTATTTATTAGAAGAATTTTAATAATAATTTTTTTTTCTTTTGAATTATAATAATATTTTCTTCTAAAGAGCTTCTAAACAATATGCCTACTTTCTATTGTTATTGCCCGTATATGCAATAATGCGTATACATATCTAAATAAGTTGGTAGGTAAGAATGTTTCGACGACAGAAGTATCGCGTCGAACGTACTATCGACGTACAACATCGATATCGTAATGTGTACACCCGTTGATAGAGAGATACGTATAGTGTTCAGTGATAGGCCTGATCACTGTATATGTGATACGTGCTAGTGAACGCGGGTAGCCACCTGGCATCAGTGTTAAGTTAACACTGGTAACAGAGCGTTCCGCATCTAGTGTTTATAGCAGAGCGCGTTGATACCTTAGGGTTAAGACTTAAACACAATGTTATTAAATAGTGGAACGAATATTATTAAATATGCTACGAAAATATTTACTTTAAATAAAATTAATCGATAACAAATTTAATTATATAAATATTGCACACATATATAAATTTTTGTAGGTTTTTTTTAGCTGCATTACTTCCAGAGTGAGCCTATACATCACCAAGTGAACATTACGATCGATCACGGGCGAAGCCGGGCCCCGGCCACCTAGTACATATATATACGTCACATGCATACATACATTGAATACCAGCTGACTTCGCGAACACATACCTTACAGGCTACAGTAAGCTTGTTTTGTTCTTTCTCGTTCAGTATCCTTATACTGGTTCCGCCTGTAGATATCGTAACAGTAGGTTAACCAGTGAGTTAGACATTGGGGTTAGTGTGACAGTGTGAATAGTTGTAGTAATAGGGGTTAGGATAATATAATAAGTTAGTTGTAGAAATGGGGGTTTAGTTTAATATAATAATTTAGTTGTAGTAATGCGGGTTTAGTATAAATTATCTATAATAACATTACATTGATTAATACAACTTATATGATCTACTATGCGATCATTCGCCTCAAGTATAAACCACTCTTAAATTATGACTCATAACCCCAAGTTACCTCAGTTCAAGATTAATGGTATCCTACATATGCAAAGTAAGCCTATTTGTGTACACTACAGATGAAACATAGGAGACAGTGGAACCTAGGTCTAGTGTTGTTAAAAACGCGCTTTTTATTAATTCTTGTTTAAAACATGTTTTAAATGGTTTTTAACATTGTATTTGTATATAATTAATATTATAAACCTATATGAACTTTCATATTTCTTTTATAATGAATTATTGTAAATAATAAAGTAAAATTAGATTTCTTTTATGTTTTGATATAATAAATTGTATAATAATATATATTATGTTAATATATAATATAATATATATTATTTATTATATCAATACATAATATACATCTAAATTACTTTATTATACTTTATTATAATATTAATATTATATTTGTATACATTTAATAAATTATCATTAATTTTTCAATTATTATAATATTATATTTTTATACATTTATTTTATACATTTATTAAATAATCATTCATTTTTCAATTAAAATTTGAGAACATAATATATAAATTTATGTCTCTTGTTTTTTTTCTTCTGATTTTTTCTTTTTTTATTCTTTTTTAAAACAAGTTTAAAATATCTGTTTAAAACATGTTTTTTATTAACTCACAACACTACATAGAATTTATAGTTAATTTTATAATGGCATAGATATATACAAATTTAAATGTAATTTTGTTTTAATATTTATAATATTACAACTATACATTATGTTATAGTTATATGGTTGTTATATAATAAAAAAGTTTATATGGTAGTAAATAATTATGTTATAGTATATTTATTTATATTTCTAGGAATTTACTTTACAATACAAATATATTTTTTTAATTATTATCTATATACAAATTATTTTCCCAGATTTAACATAGTACTTATAGACACGTAGAATATATATCTAAAATATATAGGTATACTCATAGTTGGCAAAAAACCTTTTTTTTGGCTCCAGGTTTTTTGGTTTTTTGCTAGTTTTTATAGGTTTTTTGCTAGTTTTTTGGGTTTTTTCATGGTTTTTTGGTTTTTTCAAGGTTTATTTATGGTTTTTTGGTTTTTTGGTTGATGAAAATAATTATATAATAAAATTATAATTATTGTATAATAATATAAAAATTATATTTTGTAATATATGATCATTTTAATATAGTATGTAAATACATAATATTTGTATATAATAGAATAGCTATTTAATTTATATTTAATCAAAAAACCAAAAAACTAATATTTAAAAAAAAACCTAATCTTAATAATCAAGTTAATTTACTACTAACAACAATGTTTCTAAGCTTATATCTAACACTCCCTATATAATATATATATATAGTATATATCCAACATAATATATAACATATATATGCAACATAATTAATAACTACTAGCAGTAGTATCGAATCACCTAAATAGTTTAGGTACTGCGCGCTTTCTATACAACAATATTTATATAGCTCAATTAAATTACATGCAATATAAATTTTAATTTACTCGCTACATAGATATGTATATCATTCAAAATCATAATTAACCCGTAATAAGTGGCGCTCTAGGTATTTTATATACAAAATTGAATTACACAGATTTCTCGTAAGTTTTATAAGAGAGCGTTTTTTGTAATATACCAACGTCCGATGGTACATTGGGACATTGGTTGGTCTATGTCTACGGAAAATACATTCATAATATATACCATCTTTACATTGTGTAGACGTTGGTACATTGTGATGTTGAGATGTTGCATTTTTGTAACATGCCAATGTACCAACATCCCAACGTACAATCTGCATTTACATGTATAAGAATACAGATGGGACATTGGTACATTACAAAAAAAGCTTGCTAACTTAATATGTTGGTACGTTGGTATATCACACAAAAACACACCTAAAACTTACGATAAAATCGTGTAATTCAATTTTATACATATAACTTGTATCTTTCCTTAGAAAAATCTTTGCTACTTATATAAACATAATATACTCTAATAATTAAAGTTTAAACATGAATTAAATTAATACATTTAAATGTATATAATATTATATGAGATTTAATTAATATATAGACAAAAAACTTCACAAAAAAAACAAAGTAAGCTTAATTAACTATTATTTATTTAATAAAATTGAAGTTTTAAAACGAATTATTAATTAAAGTATATATAATTATTATAATAATAAAATAGAATATATCATATATTTAATATATACTATTTAATTTATATTTTAGCAAAAAACCAAAAAACCAAAAAACCTGCATTTTGAAAAAACCAAAAAACCAATGAAAAAACCAAAAACCTCACGATGCCAACTATGGGTATACTTATTTGAAGAAAAAAATTAAGATATGAAAAAAAAAATATATATGAATTTGTTTAACATTCTTTTTTATAAATAATAATTACTATTTTTAGTTATGTACACTGGATGGGAAATAAAGTTAAATTTCAAATTCGATCCCACTCGAATAATTTTTCCATATTTGTTAGTTGATTTTTATATTTGTATTAAATATATATTTGTCATGTTATACTAATTATTAACGTTTCTTTACAAAACGTTTATTTATTTTTGTTATACTATTATAATATATATTATCACATGATATACTAATGTTTCATAGTATTACGTTATTGATGAAACGGCTTAATGTATACGTACTGTTATATTCACAGAATACTCAATAATAAAAAATGATATATAATTCAATTTATATTTTCCTTTATTTTTAAAATTTATAATTTTATTTTACCCTATCATTACTGTTATTAATATGTTTATTTTTCTTTTACTGACAGGTTGATATCTCGATAAGTTCAGTGAACTTCTATATCTACATGGGTTCACTCTCATTTATTACGAGGAATCAATCTGATTATTATTATTATTATTAATACAAACAGGAAGTTCGCTCGGTATTAATACTTATAGAAACTCATCGAATTGAACAGACATACACTAACTTTACGAAAGTGGCCTGCGAACATCTCGCTAGTAGTTACTGTGTTGTATACCGTGTGTATGTGATAACAATGAGGATAATTCCCCTAGTGTGTGTGTGTGTGTGTGTTAGTAGTCATAGTGCCCCTAATGTACTACTAGTGTTAGCGTAACACCCCGTATTGTGTAGTGCACCCCCTGGTGTGAGCTAGTAGTCGTGGTATACAATACTAGTGTGGGTAGCGCCCCCTAATTTGTGCCCTAATAGTCGCGCTATACGGTACCGTGTATGGGTGTAACACCCCGTATTGTGTAGTACGACCCTAGTAGTCGCGGTATATGGTACTAGTGGTGTGGGAGGTGGCGCCCCCTATTGTACGTGACCTCTCATCTCCTGTTCGGAGTGCGGGTAACCCTGTACGTTCTTAGCGTAGTCAGGCCTCGGTATCGACATCGGGATTGTTCTGCCTTTAGTCTGCACGTGATGAGGAGTGGGCGAGAGGTGATGAGGAGTGGGCGAGAGGTGATGAGGAGTGGGCGAGAGGTGATGTTACGTAATGAGGAGAGTGGGCGAGGGGTGTTGTTATGTAATGAAGAGTGGGCGAGAGTGAGGTTATGTAATGAGGAGTGGGCGAGAGGTGACGTTATCTAATGAGGAGTGGGGAGTGGGCACGGTGAGGTGATGTAATGAGGAGAGTGGGCGCGCGGTGATGGTATGTTATGAGGAGAGTGGGCGCGCGGTGATGGTATGTTATGAGGAGAGTGGGCGAGGTGATGGTATGTAATGAGGAGAGGGTGATGTTGTGTAATCACTAGTATTGGAGTATTGCGTACAGCGGGTAATGGTGTTATTATTGGTTGCAGTGGGAGCGTTACCTAATGAGTATTGCGTAAAGTGCGGCGGGTGATGGTATTATTATTGGTAGCGGTGGGAGCATTACCTAATGAGTATTGCGTAAAGTGCGGCGGGTGATGGTATTATTACATAACGTTCGTGGCGGTGACAATACGCACTGCCATACGATGGTAATAGCGCGACGGAGATGGAGACGGTGGTAGTTATACGGCATTACGATTGTTAAACAGAAAGAGAGATAATGAAATGATTACTACACTACGCTTATCGTTAAGGTTATGAAGAAGCTGCGCTAACATTCAATATATATATAATAAATATATATATATTGGAGAGTACCCTCTTTGTGAATTACAAGATACTCTCGGGTACGCTCCTTTGAGCGGAAATTGTATTTGCTAAATTGTACTTTCTGAACTCAATAAACTATTTGCATTCATATATCTATATATACATATTAGAACATTACGTAATGAACTAGCTCTCCTGATACGTACGGGGTATTATTAGAACCCGTTAACGCCCATTATCGGGTGTACTAACCACAGGGTAGGGTCTCAGGTTTCCGGTGAATGTGAATCCAGGCCAAGGTATATAGGGTGCTGCTTCTGATTGAATGAGTATTAGGTAATAGTATTATGCAATAATGTTAGGTAATAGTGTTGGGTAATAGTATTATGCAATAATGTTAGGTAATAGTGTTAGGTGATAGTGTTAGGTAATAGTGTTAGGTAACAATTATACCGACATATTATTATCGGAAGCGAGCATGCAACGTTAACAGTACTATTATACGAATATAGAATAGAATAGAAATGAATTGAAAATTATATGATACATTGAAATAGACAATTTTGTAATACTATATTTAATTAGGAATCGGGAGAAACGCTGCAGGCAGCGGTGCAGCAGAGATTATCAGCGCAGCGCGAACCTTTGTGAACAGCTTTGTGAATCTTCCAGTTGCCTTTGAAGCAATCCTATTGTGATATGAATCATTACGTTATGGTGTGTAATAGTAGCGATAACATTACAAATAACCAGTGTTCCATAGGTTATTACCGCCTATGGTAATAACCGGTAATAACCTGTCCGGTAAAAACAGGTTTTTACCATGGTAAAAACCTACTAGTGTCTATATAATTTACAATTATATATTATTTATAGATTTTATATTTAATAGATAATATACAATTATAAAGTTAAATAATACTACATTAAAATCAATATTATAAGATTTTTTATATTAAAAAAAAAACTTTATTAATTTTGACTCAATGTAAAGAAAACATTTTTAAAATAAATAATATGATATTGAAATAAATGAGTAAATAAGTCAATATATATATATATAAAATATTGAATATAATAATATATTTATTTTTGCATTAGTAAAAGGAAAGCCCATTCACACCAAATAAAGCTAGCGATTTTTCACCGATATGCGCTGTAACGAAATCGTCGAGAAATAGTTAAATATATAGAGATATCTCGAAATGATGAATAGTGATATTGTCACGATATCGATGATATATTGATGATATATCGGTAGGGGTGTAGCACAGAGAGAGAAAAATCCGTACGATATTGATGAAAAATCGGCCAACTTTTTCGGTGTGACAGGAACTTAATATTGTAAAAAATAATATATATATTAAACAATAGATCTAATAATATTTTCATTGAGAAATTATTTGAATATATTCATTATTTGATTTTATACCATGATATTTAATTAAGTATATCCATAGATATTGTTAATTATATATATATATATATATATATATATATATATATATATAAATACTGAATAGAATATTTATTTTTATATATATCCGAATATATATGAAATTAAATATAGTTTTTACAAATATTTTTTACAATACTGTATAACTATTTAGTAATATTTTCATTGTGTAATTTTATGAATATATAACACAGTATGATTTTGTTTCATTTATAAAATGTATCCAATTACATCAACTTGTTAATTATACAATATAAGGGTGGCAGACCTCAAAATCCAGTTGGATTTAAAATAATATATGTACTATAAATGGCATAATAAAGCAGACAAATGTTGACAAATTTTCAAATAAATCTTCTAGATTAATTAGCCATAACATTTATATATAAATGAATCAATATTACTTTAAATTTCAATATAAATTTTTTTTTAAAGGTATTATATTTTATGAGTACTAGGTTTTTACCGGTAATTACCGGTTTTTACCGTAAATTAACATGGTAGAGATAGGTTTTACCGGTTATTACCGGTTTTGCCCGGTAAAAACAGGTTTTTACCGAAAATAATGGATCCGTGCAAATAACACAATGGTACATATACACATTATTCGTATGATTAATGAAGAAATGCAATGAATAAATTATCAAAGTCTAGTGAATAAATAAAAAATATATATAACTATTACTTATAGTGTATAATACTAATTAGACTTCATATATGTGTTCACGCATAAATGTATTAATATTATTGATTTAATAATTATTAAAAATGACGGTAATCATCAAAATATGTAGGGAGCTGAATTTTGCTCATTTTATTATTATTGAGAGATTAAAAGTGGTGATGTTACAGTGATATATTACCTTCAATTAGAAATAAAATTGAACATTCTTAGCAAAATTATATCAAGTGAACTTTACGATCGACAATTAATCTGTTAATCTATTATAGTGTATTATATGTACATCTATGTCTGTTGATCTTATATTCTATTATGGTGTATTATATGAAAATCTATGTCCATCAAATTTGTCTGTATGAAATTGACATATATAATATATTTATCAAAAAACTGCTTTATTGTCTATATGATACATTTATTAAATTATATATATATATATATATATATATATATGAATGAATGAATGAATTAAGTTTATAGACAATGTCTAAGGAGAACCAGTGAAAGCGATGAGCTTTTTTAATTCGATATCTCCTAACAGTAGTGTAATGTCATATTTCATCATCTTCATTCGGATAAAATACAATAAAATTACATAAAAATAGATATTAAAATAAACAATAAACACAAATATAAAAGAAAGAGTAAAACAAAACTAAAACAAAATATAAAAGAAAGAATAAAACAAAACTAAAACAAATATTTGATTCCCATGTTAGCATCCAAAACAAAGTATAAAATATAATTAATACATTTTTCATAATTGTAATATAATATTTATAAAGAATCTAAATATTTGTATCACATATATATATTTGTAGGTTACTATAGGTTATTAATACTGTTTATAATTGTTTTAATTCTAATACTGTTTTTTATTATTTTAATACTGTTTAGTTTTTTTTTTTTATTAGTTATGTAAAGTTAAATATATAAAACGTAAATATATATATATATATATATATACATATTTCTATAAGTTTTTTATCATAAATCATAATAATATTCCTAGCTCAATTAGCTATAATATTGGTATAATTCATAAAAAAATCCAATGGAATAGATTTGATAAGAAACAAATTTTAAATATATTGATATTAAGTTTAAACTAGGAAAATTCATTAATGATATAATATATCAGATATATACTCTTTTAATAGTAATATTAATTATTCGGATTACTTATATAAGTCTTTATTGAGTATATTTATATATTGTTCTGAAGATATATATTCAATATCTAATAAATGTAATTTGAATATGTTGAATTTGAAAAGCTGATATATAATAAATATCTTCACTTTTAATTACTCTGAATAATCAATTTAGCTTTACAAAAAATCACGGAACTGAAATGTGTGTTTTTGCTTTAAGCAATACTTAACAGATTATAATAATAATAACACTAATATTTTCGTAGAATATTTAGATGCATCTAAAGCATTTGATAACATTAATTATATCTTATTTCTAAGATTATTATATTAAAAGATAATAATATTCCTATTAATTATATATCATTAATTTTGTATATTACTGGTTTATAAATTAAAGGATTTATATTAAATAGTATGATAATTCATCGCGTAGATTTACGGTTACAAAGGATGTCCGTCAAAGTGGCATTCTATCACCATTATTATTTATATACAAATACTACGATTACGAAATTAAATGAAAATTTCATTATGAAATAAATTCAGGTTATAGCTTAAATGGAAATATTATAAATAATCTCTGTTATACAGTATTATTTACACTAAAAGTTCTTCAATTATTGATAAATTGTTGTGAAGAGTTTGTTAACCATAACCACATAATGTTAATACTGATAAATCGGTTATTTTACCAATTTTCTTATCATAATCCTGTTAAATTATATATAGGTAATAAACTTATAAATGTTGTTATATCATATATATATCTTGAATATTGGATTTAAGAGGACTTATCTGATGACATTGATATATATATATATAGAGCAGTGGTTCCCAGACTTTTTTCTTCAGCGACCCCTTATTAAGTTTTTTTTATAAAACGACCCCTAATTATAATTTTTTTAAATAAAATATTGACTTATTACAAATATATAAAATATGTAATATATTATTTTTAAATATTATGTATGTGAATTCTTGATACTAATTTATCAATATATGGCTGTTTTTCTGATAGAGTGCATTAACTTTTAATATAGTTTTTGAATTTATTTTAATTGACATTTCTTCACTGACAATATATTAAATAAATGATATATTTATAATAATAAATAAATGATATATTTAGCGCAAGGAATAATAAGTTCTTATGCAATTGTGTGTGGTTGCTTTGCTTTTGCAATTTTTAATGCTAATTTTTTAATTTCTGAATACAATTATATTAAAATATTACACATATTAAAATTATATTTACCTTATATTTACTTAATATATAAAACATAATCATTTGAATACAATTATATTAAAATATTACACATATTAAAATTATATTTACCTTATATTTTAATGTTATACAATTTATAAAATCTCGCAACCCCCAAAAAAACGGCAGTCGACCCACATGTGTATCGCGACCCCCAGTCTGGGAACCACTGATATAGATAGTAATGTTAAACAGTAAAATAAACAAAGATATGCAATATAAAATAACTTTAATCATTGCTCTAAGGATACCATAATTATTCTATTTCAAAAATGTATTTCTAATATATACCTTAGTAGTATTTGGATTCAGAGTAAATATTGTATAGCTAAACTTAAGATAGCTTATAATAATGCTTATCGTATTATGATGAACTACAGACGTAGAAATAGTGCATCATTAATTTTTATAACCGATTATATTAATAAGTTTTAACCATTACATTACGGAATTCGTATTATTCGCTATACAAACGAATACAATTATCGTATAATTCGCCAATTGTTCAATTATATGAATATAATATCGTATTCCCATCTCCACTGTTTAAGATGTAGTACAACTATGATCTCCTTTAGCTAAAAGAGGCCATGCTATAACTAATTATTTGTATAGTATTTTAAATTTTGTTTCTTAGATTAATTGTTTAATATAGGTATTCTTTCATAATTTTCGTTTATATACTATGGACCTCTGCATTTCATGTCTGATTTAAATAAATAAATATATGTATAATAATCATAATAATAAATTAATAATCATTGCCAAGATGCGGGGGTTAAGTCACTTAAAGCCAAGATAGGAGCTACAAAAAGTATGGTGTAATACACTTAATTTACAACTAATGTCCCCTACAATAGTATCATCACCACTACCACACTATATAATTTAATAAATGTATCATATAAACAATAAATCATCTTTTGTATGCATATATTATGTATGTCAATTACATATGTAAAAATTCAACAGACTTTGATTTATATATAATATACTATAATAGCATATCAGATTAAATTTAAGATCAAGGGACATATATTTCCATATAATACATTGTATTATTATAATACAGTATAAATTATAGTGTATAATAATTATACACTGTATAATTTATACAGTATGATAAAATATCAGATTAAATTTAAGATCTATGTGCGCCGATCGTAAAGTTAACTTGATCCGTGAAATATCTAACTTACTATTTATCGCTACTTTATTAGTAACCTTCACCTCGTCACCAATATTCGGCTACGCAGTAAATAAGGCACATTTGATATTCAGTAACCGTATGAGGCGGCCGGCGTTAACAATTAAGTAATTAATCGTGTGTGTGTGTGCATGTTTAAGATTCACATATGAGTCATATGATAGGGATTACGATTAAAATTACTTATAGAATTCTGACTTATGAGTTTTTATAGGCTCACTTTCGGGTGTAATACAGCTCCAAATATCATGGTACTTGGTAGAACAAAACTAAACCAATTTTAAATTAGTTTATATTGAATTATTAACTAAATAACTTATAAATATAAATACAAAATCAATATAATATCATCCTAAGCAATAGGATTAATTACTTTGATTAATTAATTGTTAACGACACCCGCCACACTCGGCGGCGGTTACTGAATAAAAAATTGCCGTATTTAATGATTCCCCCAATATTCAATATTATATTGAACAAAAAAATATAAGTTTTATACTTGGTATATTACTAAAATAGTATTATAAACATGCTATCGCTTATATTTACTTTTATATTTATTGTATACCCATAATATACCCGAAATTATAAAATAATTTTAAAATTATAATCTTCACAATTAAAAGCAAATCATTATTATGATGATCATGCACCACATGCATTTTAAAAATGCATGTGTTTTTATTTATGAATATTATAATTTTAGTATTTAAGTATTATTAAAGTATTATATTAAATATTAATTATGATGTTGTTTACAGGTCATGTATATGATATATTATATAATTTAATTAATATATAATATATCATATTTAATTAGTATTTAATTAAAAACAAAATTTAAAATAATATTAAATATTTCAAATATTACATTTAAATTTGTCTATTAATTTTAAATTATCATCGATCTTATTATACATTTTCAAAATACCTGTGTACAAAACCATCCACTCTCTAGCCCTAATTTGATACACGTTGGACACTTCATTTTACCATTTTTATCACAGTTTTCGGTTTCGCATTGATGTTTATCCATTTTACTTAATTTGTATTTGGTGCATGACAATATTTATCGATAGAGGGCTATAATTAATATCAAAAAAATCCCTAAAATCTTTGAAAATATTTTCCTTAAATAATTTCTGATTAACATCGGATTAACATATTATACAAATATGTGTGATTATATAATTATAAATATATTATATATTATAATATAGCTTTTTTTAAATTAAATTAATGAAAAATATGTACAATTATCTCATTTATTAAAATCTATTTTACTCTAAATAGATGATTGTTGGAATTATCAAAGATTTAGCGAAATATTACTAAATACGGCAACTTTCAAATCTGATATCCTAGTTGAATCAATACCTCCTATAACCAAGACCTCCTATAACCTCGAGGTTATAGGAGGTATTGCTATAACCTTCGAGGTTATAGGAGGTATTGGTTGAATACTCGTTACATATATTTATAGGTATTGGGTAACACAATATAACCTATAAGTTATATAGGATATATATAACCACGTAACTGCTATAACCGAGGTTACATATAAACGGAGTTATATATCCCATAGGATGTATTGATATAGGTAAATGGTTACAGGCGAAGTATTACAGGATGGTGTTAACTCTAGAGTCTAGAGGATCGGTGTTTTAACTAATTTTAACAATACCTCCTATAATCTAGGTTATAGGAGGTATTGGTTTTAATCACGTCCGGCGATACACCTATTATGACAATATCTGTTATACATTGTCATACATTGTCATATAGGTACGTATGACAATGTACGTATGTTATCTATTATTGTATTATATATTATCTATCAACGTAATACTATGAATATTTTTAAAACAATTTGATAATTTTTAATAATTGTTATTAATTTATAGAATATGTAATATTAGTAGGATAACGATTATTAGTAAAATACATATTACACTCTTGGATTTTAAGTCAAAATATTATTTAATACCTTATATAGTGATATACAAAAATTGATAAACCCTTCTAGCCAGATATAGCTATATAGCTTTCTCTATGCAGATATAAGATGTATTATCAAATATGTTTATAGTCGTAAATTACGACTCGTTATATCAAAGATAAAACTTTATTATTATTCCAGAAAAATTGTTACAATAAATTGCAATGTATGTATTAGTGTAATGAAAAGGAATCAGTGTTTTGTATTATTATACTATTGTATTACACCACATAAAATAACTAATCGTGATATATCATAATTCATATAATATATATTATAATATGCCAGCATTTCTAATTACTGGTTATTAAAATTGAAAGAAGGCATTAATGATTTTGCGAAGCCTTCAATGATTTTTCCTTCGAAAATCTTTGAAGGTATTGAAACGATTTATTAGTCATTGCAAATCTAATATGCACCGTATTTCAATAGAAGCTGAGAATAACAATAGTAATGATTATACATAATACAAATTATATAAAATAATTATATTATAATTCTGAGAACTATATTTACTTTTATAAGATACATAACATGTCCAAGAAAACACATCTTTTAGTGGTAAAGAACATTTTGAGGGTCAATTCCCTAGAATTACAGGATTAAACTATTACATTAGGAAGAAATTAAATTCGTCAATTAGACGCATGGTTAAATATGGTAACTAGCAATACTAAGTTATTAGCATACCTACTACATCGATTATTATAATAATCCATATATGGACAATTCAAAACGATATTTTTGAATTATTTTCACATGCACACTTTAGAGATAATATCATTAAACACATATTTGGCTGCTATACTGTTTGACGGCATACAGGATATTTTATGTATTAACGTTTTACATAAAGCTTGTAATTATAAATTAATTATTATTTATATTACAAAACTCTTCAGGAAACGAACAAGAATCGATATGTATTCGGCATGTCAAAGCCAACCTTGAAGTTACAGAAATATCTGTATTTTTAAATTTCATATTAATATAAAGGCTATATATATATACTTAGATATGCCTTAGATTGGAACTCATCTTGTTACTCTCCTTCACAGTCTGAGTTATCATCCTGGAGGACATCATATTCAGCTCTTACTGATAAAAAATCTAAGGCTAAGTCTAGTACTTGACTATCTATTAATACAGATAGCTTAAGTTTTTCTTTAATAAATATTCGTTCACTTAGATCCAATATTACTATTTTTCTGGCTTTTCTTAAAACTCACCCGTTCTCTATTATATGTCTTACAGAAACCTGGATAAGTCTTGACGACACCGATATATTCTCATTATGTAGTAATGCTAATTATAATCTTTTCCCCCACCCACGCACTTCTGGTCGTGGTGGTGGTGTTGGTATATTAGTGCATATGGATCTACAATCTCCGTCTATATCTCCCATGGCTCTATCTTATGGTGAATGCATTTCGTGTAATTTTAGACTCAAATTTAACTCACTTCGTATAATCGTTATTATCGTCCACCTAAGGCTGATTTCTCAATATTTTTTGATGAATTCCATGATCTTATTAACGATACATTACACCTTAATGCCTCTAAAGTCATGATAGTTGGTGATTTTAATTATCATTTTGATTCTTCCTCCCCACCACACTCTTCATTTAAACAGCTGACTGATTCCCTGGGTCTTAACCAACACATGCTTATTCCTAGCCATATTAGTGATAATATAATTGACCTCATTTTCACCCCTAACGACACCCCAACTTTCATTTCTTCTTGTTCTCGCTCTGACCTTCTTACTGATCACTATCTTTTTCACACCTCAATCCTCCTTAAGAGGCCCTCGTCCACTAAGTCACTAATGCATTATAGAGATTTAAAAAATCTAGATTATACGGATCTTTGCTCACGTGTCTCCCACTTTATATGGAACACTAATTTATCTTTTGACAACCTCAATGTATGCCTTTCATTCTCCCTTAATGCATTGTCCCCCATAAAATCTCGTTATTTTACCCTCCATATTTCCTCTCCTTGGTTCACCTCCTACCTAGCCACGGTTAAACGCTCTCTCAGGAAACTTGAACGTAAGATTCACATGTCCCCCTCTCACAAATCTAAATTTCTGATAGCTAGGAAAGCCTATAAACTTGAGTTAAATCTCCATAAAACGTCCTATTATGAATCGAAATTTAATGCTTGTGGAAATGACACTCGAAAAATTTTTAAAATGGCTAATAGCATCCTTGGTACCAACATCAAATCTAAGTCTACTGCACTACCTGATGCTGTTCTGTGTTCTTCTTTTGTCTACTCCTTATCTACTAAGCTCTCCCGTATCTTCGACAACATCAGCTCTAAATTGGCGCAATTACCGATGACACTTTATGCTCATATAACGACTAACCCTATATCTTGCAAACTCTCTTGTTTCACTCCTCCTTCTATTACTGAAATCCGTAACTTGATTCTCACTGCTAATTCCACTTCCCCAATTGACCCATTACCACTCGTTGTTTTCAAGAACATTGTCCCTATAACTGAAAATGCAATACTTTACTTGATCTCTCAATCACTTGACGATGGAATCATGGTCAGTTCCCTGAAATATGCCATCATTAAGCCCATCCTAAAAAAATCGTATCTTGATCCAGATGTATTGACCAATTACCGACCGATCTCACAACTTCCAATATTAAGTAAAATCATGGAACGTGTGGTCAGTCGTCAGCTCATCAATTACCTTGAAAATAACAATCTGCTTGATTACTTTCAAAGTGCGTATAGAAAATCTTTCTCTACTGAGACTGCCCTCGCACATGTCACTGACCTGATTCATAACTCGCTTGACTCGTCTCATTGCGTACAACTACTCCTGATTGACCTTTCTAGTGCCTTTGATATGCTCAACCATTCGATCCTAATTAACCGTATCATCGAACTTGGTATTGAAGGTTACCCCCTTAAGTGGCTGATGTCGTTCATCACTGATCGAACTTCGTCTGTTAAAATCAATGACTTCATATCACCTCCCACCAATATTCTTAAAGGGGTCCCTCAGGGATCAGTTCTTGGGCCACTTCTCTTCTCTATATACTTACGTCCTATCTCTAATATTATTCGCAAATACCCTCATATCTATTACCACATATATGCTGATGACATTCAACTACTACTGAAACTGCTCATTGACTCTATGAACTCTAACTCTGAGCTATCAGATTGTACCTCTGAGATCACTTACTGGTTACTAACTAATGACCTCTTAGTCAATACTTCCAAAACTGAACTTCTTAACATCTCGAAGGTACCTGTCACTTTCCCTACTATGTCAATTGACGGTATAATAATTAAACCTTCTGAATCTGTGCGCAATCTTGGTGTTTTAATTGATAGTACTCTATCATACGGTGCTCATATAAATGCAATCTCTAAATCTGCTAATCTCTATTTGAGAAAAATTCGTCACATTAAAAACTATTGTTCGCCCAACATCACTAAGCGCCTTCTCAACGCCCTAGTATTATCGCGAATAGACTATTGCTGTTCTCTATTCTACGGAATTAAGAACTCTGAAGTTATTAAAGTTGACCGAATTATTCGCTCATCCGTAAGATTAATTCATAGGCTTAAGCGACGCGATCATACTTTAACTGACACCCACCAATGCAATATGAAATGGCTATCGTTTATAAAACGGTGTCAATTTAGGCTTCTCTGCTTAACACATAAAACACTATTCCTAGGCAGACCTGCATACTTACGTGGATTGCTCACTCGTCGCAACATCCTCCCACATCTGCGCTCGTCTGATGCCACACTACTTGACTTACATGTTACTCGTAACGTGATGCATTCTCGCTCCTTTACAAGCATGGCTCCTACTACATGGAATCTGTTGCATTACCGCCTACGAAGATTGAAGTCGCCTCACGTGTTTGCTAATAGTCTCAAAGACTATTTAAATTTAAACTTAAAGTAACCCTCTCCTTGATGTTGATCTGGTTCCATCTCTATTTTTATATATTATATTGCTACCTTATTTAATGTTATTGTTTCGTTTTGTTTGTTCGTTCACAACACCAGTGAGGGTAATCTTTCTTTACCATATTTGGTGTATAAATAAACCATCCTATCCTATCCTATCCTATATACAATATATATATTAAAGTCTAGTAGATTTAGTCTACCCCATTTTATCTGCCTGACATATTATAATATGTATAAGTGTACCTGTTCCATTATATGAATGACCTCGTAAATTCTCTTGTAGCTAATATATGTTCTATAGTTTCTGCCTATTGTATTGGTAATTTCCTACCAGAAACAACCGCTGGTATATTACACCCATTGCACAGATCATCGAGTACATACAGTTAATCATTATGTTAGCGAATCGGAGTCTATTAGATCTATATTAACTATACTTAATGAAATAGGACAATATTGTATATAATATTATACTATAATTCTATATAATTTAAAAATACATATACAAATTAAACATCTTATAAATTGGATACATTATGTCTAACCCGCCGGATAATAAGAAAGTTCGCTCGATTAAAGATACACTCGAATATTACAAATAAAAACTTTCGTCTTTAGATGAAATGATACATATACATGATATTACCTCTGGCATCTCTGATCTATAGTAGTTTTAGATACACATAGATAGATTAGAGTGGATTAATAGAGAATCACCCTTAATACAATTAGATGTAATACTATAGTAGTTTTAGTTAAACTTAAGGGGGTATTCCACTACTAGTATTTATGGTAATAATGTCAGGTAAATGTTTGCTAGAAAGTGATTTTCTAGCAAGTTTGATTGGGATACCACTTTTAAAGTTTCTATATTTCCGGAAATTGCAGGAAAGTAAGGGGGTATCCCAGTACAATTGTAGTTAACTTGATAGAATATCACTTTCTAACAATACTTTCAGGACATTATATCCGGAAATATTTGTAGTGGGATACCCCAGTTAGATAGATAGGAGTGTATTAATAGAGAATAACCCTTAACACAACTAGATTGAATAATATACTATATAGTGTGATTAGTAAACGTGGGGGAAAGTGTAACTACGTAAATAAACAACGTAGGATATCTAATATTATGAGTGTGTAAATATATAATATATGAGTCATATATTCATTACGAAAAGGATATGACATATGCTCGAGGAACATCATGCAGAGTATTGATAACATTCGTAGATAAAGTAGTATTAATATATATATATATATATATATATATATATATATATATTGATGCAATCGAACACTACTATCAGGGTATCGGTATAGTAGCAGTTCGAAATAGTCGATCGACTCGAGTATCAGTACTCGAGTATCAGTTCGAGTCCGAGTTCAAAATTGTATAATTATTGAGTATCATGATACTGCAGTATCAGTTCGAAATGCTTGAGTATCAGTTCGAAGTACGAAGTTCGATTGCAATACTAATATATATATATATATATAATGAATATACAATGAAGATATACACCACGTGACTTTTACCTAAGGCACGTGACTAATTACATGAACAGTGTATACATTTGACCGTAGTAGTAGTAGTAGTAGTAGTAGTAGTACATCTATTATATAGATAAAATAAGTAGGACTAGGTATCGAGGAGTATCACGTGATGATAAGATAATATCATTGACAATAACATCTCGTGATGTATCAGTCACGTGATAAGGAAGGTAAGCACTGTGTATACATACCCTATAGGGGGCAGCTATAAGGGTGGATATGGTTATTCAGTGTGTGTATAACGCAGCATTAAATACTATACTGTACAATGTACATTGTACATTGTACAGTGTACATTGTACAATGTACATTGTACAACGTATAGGTGATATCTATATACATATTTGTGATTAGGCTATATATATAAACTATAATTTGACATAGTTATACATAGTATGTATAATATATCAGTATATACTATAGTATATGGCGTATAGTTCACTTGCATAATATACAATCGAAATTAAGTGACCATAGTTACAGTGTTAGTAAACAAATAATTGTTATAAATTTAAAACATATTCGTTATTCATTATTTAAAGTTCGTAAATACATCGTATTTAATACAGTGTCTACGCAAAGATGTAATAGGTATTATATATATATATATAAACTCATTGTATAAACATATACCTATATATCTAACTAATTATATACATAATACAAGTACTATACTGTGTTACAGGTTACCATCACGTACGAGGGACAGGACATATCAAATACACGTATCATATATATATAGGTGTGCATTATTAGTTAGAATAATTAACTGTTATATATACATATATATATATATATATATATATATATATAACTAGTAAACCCAGTAAATTTACTCTAGAGTAGATACAGAAGCAAGAATAGCTTATCGATGTATCTATGTTTAGAGTAAAGTGTCGATGATAAAATACAAATATAAAATAAACATATATATAAAACAACAATTATAAAATATATATATATATATATTTATTGAATGATATTTATAAATGTATACTTTATGTAAACAATTGTTAACGCAGTGACACGGTGACCCAGGTACAGTTTCATTGTGAGCATGATCGCGATACGTTATGCGTGTCGTTGTACAATGTCTACATTCTCATACGATATATTATTATTAACCGCGGTTATAAAGTATCAGTACATCGTAGCTTTATTGTATCGTTTCATGAAATGTATGAGATCCACGAGTACATATAATTAATTTAGTAGTTTATCCCTTATATATATACATATATATATATATATATATATATATATATATATATAAATATCTTTATATATATATATATATATATATATACATATTTATATATTAGTTTTTATCTTATATATACATATATTTATTTATGCATGATTAATTAATTATTATTTATTACCAGGACGCCGTCCAATGCGAAGGCCGATTATTTGTTAAGCATGCTTTTAAACAATTTGTGGATACAAAATGTGTACACAAATAATGTGCACATGTGAACAGCAGTTTGCTGTCCGAAACCGAACAATGTTAACAATGTATGTAAAGAATGAACTCAAGTATACCTGGCTATTGCCTACACATATTGCAAAGGAATACTGTTATATTATGTTAGTTTATATACCTACATATAATATGTATATATATATATGTATATATATATATATATATATATATATATATATATATATATATATATATGAGGTATATACCTTTATAGTCATATTATAACTTGTTGGTAGACAATGCAAAATATAATCACTTGGTAGCCATTTTTTAACATATAGCAATTAAGTTGAAATGTATCTATTAATTAATTATGATATACTATGTGATATTATCTGATTACATTTTTCAACATAATTAATTATAATAAATATATAAAAATAATGTCTACCAAAAATATATTATTTATAAGTTAATTAATTTGTTGAGAATATTAAGATTAGTTTTTTGTGTGAACATTTTGAATAGAGCAATCACGATCATTATTATTAAATAATATGCTAATATAGTTCATATATTTGTATGATATAACTGTATTATAAGTACAATTTATATACAATGTATACCAAAGTGATACAATATTGCCATAAATATTTGGTGGAAATATGAAATTGTGTAAATTATGCAAATAATCATGTCTACCGAATGATTAATATTATGATTTTAATGTCTACCAACACTAGAATGGTTATATCCAAGACCTCCTATAACCTCGAGGTTATAGGAGGTCTTGTTATATCCCATTAAACCAAATTTGAAAATAATTTTAAAAATTTACAAAATTTGTCACAACATTTTTCGAAAATGGTGTGATACATTTTTTGCAAACTTTGTTAATAGTTAAATATAAAAATGTTTTTTAAATTTACGTACATTTTTCGAAAATCATTTGCAAACTTGGAACATAATTTTCAGAATGTAATAAATATTTAGTCAACAATAAGGAAATTTGCAAATCAAAAATAAATGATCTGAATAATATAATAAAAACAAAATATATGATTATATATTAATATATATATATATATATATATATATATATATATATATATATATATATATATAGAAGCCTATAGGCTATAGATTAAATATAGATTAATATAGATAATCTATAGATTAAATATAGTATTATATAAACTAAATAAGTATGTATATATGTATACACAATATGATATATATATAAATTTATATAAATCAAAATCAAATTTAAGATAGTAACATTTAATCTATTTTATATTTATTTCGTTAATCATATATATATATATATATATATATATATATATATATACAATAGATGTATATATAATAAAAAGTAGACTCTTTTAAAAATGTAAACATTTATCTGGACTAAAAATCCTATTTTAAAATGTAATTACATCTATTAATATATTCATTATTTTATATATAGGATGATACTAGCTTTACAAACTTCAAGTTTTATTTTCAAAAATTTTACAAACTTTGTGTATTATTTTCAAATGATTTTTATAAAATTGTCGAAAATCATTTTCTTATATTTGCGTATATTATTTTTAAATATGGTGCAAATTTCGTGTTTTATTATCAACAAAATACAGAAAATTGCAAACTCCATAAATTATTTTAAATTATTTTCAAAAGTCTTTAATAAATTAACAAACATTTTCGAAAGTTGTCAAATATTCGTTTACTGGGATATATAGAAATATTATATATATATTACATATTAGTATTATTATTCTAATACATTAGTATGTATACCATTAATGATATATATATATATTCCAAAACAGATAACAAGTTACGTAACTTTAGACTCGGACCCCCACGATAATAAGTTACGTCAGTAGGCGACACCTTACTACATTTCCATTGTTACCATTACGTAGTACTAGATGTCAGATAACTATTTGAAGGTCTAATATAGTTATTGTTTAATATGTCATATAAAAGTGTAATTTACTGTCCACTTTATTTTAAGTAAGTATAATTATAATAATATAGTATATTATAGTATAGTAGGTAATACCTACTAGGTATATACTATATATATATATATATATATATATATATATATATATATATATATATATATATATATGTTATAGTATAGTATAGTATAGTATAGTATAGTATAGTATAGTATAGTATAGTATAGTATAGTATAGTATAGTATAGTATAGTATAGTATAATATAGTATAGTATAGTATAGTATAGTATAGTATAGTATAGTATAGTATAATATAGTATAGTATAGCTTATACAAGTGTATAAGTATAGAGGAAAACATACATGTATGTTATATATTTAAACATACATTGTACAATTAATATACCATTATACATTCAATAGGATAATGAATAAATATATATATATATATAGAATATATATATATATATATATATATATATAATATACTATAATGCATTAGTATTATATTATTACATATAGTATTATCGTATGGTATATATAGCATATAGGCTAACAGATAACATGGTATAACAGTGGATATATATTAATGTATAATACTAGGGTATACCCTATATACCCTATAGGTAATATATTAATATATACTATATTAATATTATACTATTAATTAAAGTATGAATATAGTATGAACACCTCCAGATATTACGTATACGTAACCTATATGTATAACCTATCGTATACGATTCTTTACGAGTGCTATATTAGGTCACGTGTGAACATTCGCGTAACCTTAATAGTTTAACCTATCATCATTATATCATATATCATTCATATATCATATATATATATATCATATATATATATATATATATATATATATATATATATATATATGTATTCATTATTTCACATCCAACTGTTATATACATATTATACTGTATAAGTTAGATGTGATATAATGAATATATATATATATATATATATATATATATATATATATATATATATGTATATATTTATATATATAGGGGAAAGTGGACCGCACCTAATACGGACACTTTAACAACACATGGTCTTAACATTTTATGACTCATTATTTTTATTCAAAATTACAATATATTAATATTTTATGATTATAGATATTATTGTGATTTTAAAATTGTATTTAATCTTTTAATTCCATAGATAACGGGGTGTCCGTATTCGGTACCCATGTCCGAATACGGACACCCTCTGTTATAATACGGACACCCTATATAACACTAGATAAACTATATATTATTGATGAATTAATCAGAAAAATTACAATCACATTATTCATAATTAATTTTATGAATAATTTATTCTAATTTAATTAGTTAATAATTTATTTTTTTTATAATTTTTTTAATTAATAATACAATTTAAGTATCTAAATAATACACATTTTAGAGTTAGCTTTATTGGTGGTATTAATATTATAACGCTCGCGATTTTTAAAATCAGAATAGTTCATACGCTGCGCGCTGATTGGTTATATTATGTCCGTATTATACACCTAGAGTGTCTGCATTAGGGACTTATATGACCTCGAGATATATGATTATAACTTAATGAATATTTGATAAAAAATATAGAATATTATATATATATTTTTTAGAATGATTTATTTTTAATAATATAGTGTTATATTTTATCTCTATACATTTCTATATTCTTGAGAAGGTTTTAAGTTACAATTTTTTTTCATAAATTTAAAAACTTAATAAAAAAATCAGTTTATCTGGAAGAAATATTTTGAAAAAATAATAATTTTTTAGACTATTTATATATTTATGAATATTTTAATCATTAACATTTTTATTGTAGGATTTATGGTTTACGAGATACCGAGAATGTCCGTATTCGGGCATTGTCCGTATTCGGTTACTTTCCCCTAGCATATATTCTATATATGCTTATATAGATGCTTATTTCCATATATAAGAATATAGGATTTATATAAAAATTATCTAGCCATATATAAACATAAATATATACATATATAGACATATACATATACGTGTATAACTATTATTTCTGTTCATCTATCTGAATACACCTTATAAGGTGATGTACTATCTTGTTCTTGTGCAAGCATTATTATATCAGACGTGTGTAATGGGTTAAGAAACTATGTTACAATTACTATTACTATTAATATATATATATATATATATATATATATATATATATATATATATATATATATATCACTTATATAATAGCAGTCAATAGCCTTTGCTGTTAGCTATTAATAAATTATATAATATATTAATATTGGATATTAAAGTTACATAATAATTTATTAAAAACTAACAGCAAAGGTTATTGACTGCTACTATACAAGTGATATAAATTCAATTAATGAATATTTTATATTATATTTATATTATAAATGTATATAAATACATATACTGACTTGAAGATAAGGGAGCATCCGAACATAATATATAATATATAATAGACATATATATATATACTGATTACTTTAAAAATGTTGAACATAGGTCCGGTGTTCGGATGCTCTCATATCTTCAAGTCACGTGTATTGCTCCGGACTAATAGGTCTAGTTCATTGTAAATGAACTAGACCTATTAGTTTGTAAGACCAGATCATTATAAATTTCCATATAACTTACGTAGATGTGTGTATTTATATCTTTAAGTTGGGATAGTAACTCCTGACATATGTCAGATATTTCATATAACTTACATATATGTTTGTGTAAGTTTATATCCTTAAGTTGAGCTAGTAACACATGACATATGTCAGATATTTCATATAACTTACATATATGTTTGTGTAAGTTTATATCCTTAAGTTGAGCTAGTAACTCCTGACATATGTCAGATATTTCCATATAACTTACATATATGATTGTGTAAGTTTATATCCTTAAGTTGTGCTAGTATCTCCTGACATGTGTCAGATATTTCCATATAACTTACATATATATTTGTGTAAGATTATATCTTTAAGTTGAGCTAGTAACTCCTGACATATGTCAGATATTTACATATAACTTACATATATATTTGTGTAAGTTTATATCCTTAAGTTTAGCTAATAACTTCTGACATATGTCAAATATTTCCATATAACTTACATATATTTCTGTGTAAGATTATATCCTTAAGTTGAGCTAGTAACTCCTGACATATGTCAGATATTTCCATATAACTTACATATATGTATGTATTTATATATCTATAAATTGACAGATGACACGAGTCACGTGACATAACCCAATGACATATATATATATATATATATAAACTCTTTACATAGTTAGTTATCTTACCTTTAGTTTAGTTTAATGCGTATCAATGGAACTGTTAGCTATTGTGTAAGTTGTTTGTTCAGTATTGCCGAAGAGGATAAGCTAGAAGATAAAGATAAAACCAATGTCAGCGTTCGATGTGGGATGTTATTAAGAAAAACAAGGTAAAAGTAAATTAATAAGTAATGTGTATATATATATTATGTTATACTCGCGTAATGTTATGTTAGATTACGCTATACATCATTGATGGCTTTCGCTATATTCGGTGTTTTAAATAAACCAATTCATTCATTCATTCATTCATGAATATATATATATATATATATATATATATATTATTAAATGCATGTATTAATATCGATGTAGTGTGTCTATCTCTAATATTTGGCGTATGTATAGTATTATTATAAATTAAATATTAATGGTAGAATAGATTATATAGTATATCACATATTATATGTATACATATATATATATATTAAATATTAATTAATATTTTCTTATACATATTAGTTACAATGAATGAGATTATGAAATATGCAAGAATACACTCAAAATACACAAGAAATATCTGAATATGCATATTCAGATACATGTTTCTACAAATAAACTATAAAAACGTTATATCTATTACCTAAGTAAAAACTGTGTAATATATATATATATATATGTATATATATATATATATATATATATATATATATATATATATATATATATATATATATATATATATATATATAAATAACTTATAATAAACTGATATTTATTTTAAACAACTAAATAATACTAAATAAGTATTGTAATCGATAATGTTGAACGTGCCTATATGCATATTCCATCAGCATAGTGTACGCTGAGACTGTACATCAGCAATACTATATTTAATATTGAATGATAATGAATAAATAATAATTAATATAATTAACATATAATACATACTTTGTATTTAAAGTTCCTAACTATTTTATTGTGCCCGACTTATGTAAAACATTATCATAACATATAAAGATGAATACTTTAATAACAATGACTTACTTACTTATTGCCGCGACTATATTTCGTAGTATACTATATACTATCATACATACTATACCTATAGTGGGAACGTGATACCTTTACGAGTACGTACTGGTAAGAGTTGTACAACTTGTTCCATTCACGGCTATCAAGATCTCTTGTTCCAATAATTCACCGGTTGATAATGCGGACCGGTCTTGAATAGCGTCCACCCGTGGGTATCTGCAGACTCTCTTCGTCGACCTATCTTACGATATTATGACCTATCTTTCTTTTGCCTCCTATTAGACTTGCAGTGTGGTGTCTGTCAAAGTACTATATCTTGAGATATGCCCGAAACAACATAGCTTAAAATTATATCATAATATGCATTGATAAATAATTAAATTATAATATAATTAAATTATAATTAAAATTAGACAAATACCCATTCTTAATAAGAACTATACCTAATTAATACAGAATATTGTATAATAAGTTTCTAAATATCAATATATATATATAAATTCACATATTTTGAATAATTTTGAGTATATAATAATATTTTAGTGGTATTTAATTACTATTTTATTAGTATAAAAGTATTATTATTATTTAATTAGTATTTGACTAGTAGTGTATGTCCTAGTGATGTATATATTACGCTAGTCGTGTAGTCCTATATCACTATTATTCTAAGGCGTTAGACACATGGGTAGTAGCGAGTTCAAGCCCCACCAATGATAGCGTAATCCTATGTATGTATTATAAACCAGTAGATGTATGTTATCATATTGTTTATCATATCCAATTGAAACAACCAATGTTTTTTTGGAATTTGCTCCCAACTTTAAAATCATAAAAACAGGTTTTGACCCTATATATAGTATACTAGGGGCGCTGGAATGATTTAGTATGTAGGACCAACCAATTAAATACACTGTGGGATTAAAGTAGGGGAACCAATACATATGAGGTCCCCCTAGATTTTAAAGTGGGGGACATATTCCCCCGTCCCCCCTGTTGCAGCGCCCCTACCCTATACACATATAATGATGCTACACATAATACATTGTTTAGCATATTTGACATAACATCTCGAGGGGGAGACTAATAGTAGACTATTTTACAGAGGTCCTGCCCCTATAGACCAACACCTAGCTATGGGTCCAGTTGGTACCATACTGGTCGTATTATACATTTCCCCCTACTTTGAAACGTGATCAACTTATTCATCGCATATGTTCTTGACTGGTTCTCGTCCGGATTGGTTTTCATCGTACATACTATAGTATGTACGATTAATACAAAATAATTTAGATATAACATTAAATACGAATGATATAGAATTAAAAAAAATTAATATAGTTGAACCTGATAATATATTAAATAATAGTAAAAGTGAAATTACTGTTAATAAAATAAACAAATATAATATATCATTCAAAAATGTATCAGATAAAATTTCTCTATTAAAGAATACAAATAAATTCAAGGGTACGAATATATTTATCAACGATATTTTAAAACAAACACATTTAAATACCTGGACTTATAAAGGTTGTAGGTCATGCACATATACGCACCACTAACATTTACACCTGGGTCTCCGGAAACTCTTATATGTAACTTATAGGTAGGTAGATATTAGTTTATTGAGTATATTCAAAAAGATGAGTAACAATTCTAAATGATTACATAAATATATAAAGAATAATAAGAAATATTAATAAGTTGTGATTTGCACACACCGAAAGTAAATAAAATAATAATAAAGGCAATATTAACTGCCCGTGTGGCTCAGTGGCTAATGTGTCAGACACACAATTGTGCTTAAGCAGTAGGACACGGGTTCGAGCCTCGTCCGGACCATTAATTAATTTTATAAAATAGGTCTTAAAATATTATTTAGAAGTGATCTTATATAATTGTGTATAAATAAATGATCGGCTCTCGTTAAAACCATGGATGCCTTAACATGAGAGTGGCTTCGAAGGGAAATTAGAGCCATATATGGTTATAAGTGACAACTTCATCTAAGTTCCTGGATGGGATGAAAGGACTCCACCATGGTGATGATTTGCAAATAAAAATAACAATAACAATATTTGGATTATCTATTATGTAATCCCCTAGCTACATCTCCTTTCACGAAATAACCTTTACCATGTTCAATACGTGTCATCCGTTATAATACTACTAATACATATTAATTAAATCTCCGAAATCTCGGCGTGCTATTTTATTCTACGATGTTATTCTATTTATAGACATTCTCCCTCATTAATCATGAATCACGAGCCATGATTAAATCCATCAGCTTCCATCCATACTCTTACCGTTTAACCAGACGACTATTCCATTCGAAGTATCGTCAACAATCGCCTTAACCTACATTAGGATTGCTCGTCAGTCATTAAATATGTTGCTTCAGTAAAAACTATAAACATATAATATATATAAACAGTAGTGTAACAACTAAAAATTGTGTTATACTCAATTGAGTTGTCAATTTGATGTTTAATAACATTTTATAGGAAAAATACATTAAATTTACTGCGCATGCGTAGAATTTGACAACCAATTAATATATATCGTCTTCTAATTTAATTATATATTTAATATGCATTTAAGAAACTTAAGTATATTTAAATCAAAATATGGATCTAACAAACTCAGATTTTAAATTTTGTATAGTTAAAAATATTTTTATTTTTTTTAAATTAGAAAAAAAATATAATATAAAAAAAATTGTATTGCGGCCATCTCAATGATAATTAAAATTATATTATGGTAAAAAAAAAAGTGACTAGGTCCTAGAAATTTTGTATTCATCTGTCCTTGAAAATATTTATTTTTTCTATAGAAATCATTAAAATTCAAATTATTCCTAGAAAAATATTAATTTTTTTTTATAATCATATATAGTAAATATATATTATACATTTATTAAGAATATAATAAACTATTGAATTATATTAGTATTAGTATTACTACTGAATTTTATTTTTGATTAAAAACAAAAAACAAAAAATATTTAATAAATAATAAACATAAAAAGTTCAATCCTAGAAATGATAAAATTATAAAGAAATTATTATTTACAAATTTTTTTTCTTCTGCTATTCTATTAATAATATTTAATTCTAGTACATATATATCGTATGACAAAATTTATTAATAGGAAGTATATTAAAAAATGTATTGAATTAATTTTGTATCTACTCCATTATAAGATTTCCTATCATTCACATGTTAAAATTGAAAGTCATATTGACTATTCAATATTTTACGAATTAAGTTAATTTTTTTTGTATTGAATTATATTACATATTTTCTAATATTATCTTACTGAAGCGATAAATTATCTGAAAATGTTATATTTGTCAAGCCGCTCTAACCTACATGCTACACAGCTTCGACTAATATAACTGCGTACAACTTTATCGTCGTAACTTTCAATGCATAACTTACAAACCATGTTAACGCGTTTCATCCCCGGGTTCCTTTTATTTCTCAGCAGTGATAATACACCATCCTCTCCATACTACATTAGCTCCCCTTAGCAATACAAATTCACACAATACTCTTACTAGTAGTAGGGGTGCTGCAACAAGGGGGGGGGCGGGGGATATGTCCCTCCCACTTTAAAATCTAGGGGGACCTGCTATTAGTCCCCCTCCCCACTTTTACCACAACATTTATTTTGATTGGTTGGTCCCCACTACATACACACCATCGTTACAGCGCCCCTAACTAGTAGCTATATGATACGTACCATGTAAACATACATACTACCTTGGACAACTTCAAACATACGATACCCCACTCCAACATAACGTAGAAACCAGTAACCTACACAACTTCTAAAAATCCTCATAACCTGTACCCGCACTCTCACAACATCCGTTCCTGGTATATCACCCCTTGCCACTCCGCATTTACATTTCGATAAATACTTTCTGTGTTAAACTCAAACTTTTACCCAATAATCTGTTACGTAATGTTACTCTATTTGGGTGGGTGATTGCCCCGATAAAAGCAGTCCCGAAAACAAAAACAACTAAAATAAAAAAACAAAAAATAAAATGGGATATTAATAATATAAATAGTTTAGGATGCAATAATAGTAATTATACAAATATAATGGATTACTTTACTATAACAATATAATTGTCTAAAGTAGCTACCGGTGACCTGATTATTATCATTCATATTATTAGTACCTATATTTTAAATATGGTTGAAAATGTATACATATATAATGTTGATTATATAATAATTTATTTTAGCATAATTCTATAGAGAATAATTTAAAAAAATTATAATAATCAATTATAGTAATAGTTTCCGATATATTGTCCTAAAGTTTCCTATTCACAATTATTACGTAAGATAATCTCTTTCAGTAATTATTTAATATATAAATTGTATATAAGATATTGATTGATATATCAGTATATATACAGTCAACTCTCGTTATCTGAGACTGTCTATATATCAGAAAACCAGCCAACGTAGACTTTTACTAATTCTAGTTTGTTTTGTACCTATGTAAATATATGTAAGAATAACTCGATATCTCAGAAATTGTATATTTTTGACACATTTATTCGGTCCCTTGAATACTTAAATATCGATAATTAACTATATAAGACTATAATATTATCTTAAATATTCTTCAATATAGCATACCTATCATATTGCAACTATAGGTATCTATATACAACATAAAATAATGTTCACTGGTAAATATAACAAGGAAAATACTGTAATATATGCATTACTAGTCGATTAATAATACATTTGTATTTGGGTTTCAATGTTATTAAACTGTCCATTATCTAGTTCATATACATTAATTTCATTACTATTCGTTTTAATTCGGTTATTTTTTATAGATATATTCACCTTTGACATGCATGTTGCCTAGCAACTATTTCTGCAGTATATCTAATAGTTTCGAGAGTCGTGGAAGATGAGGATTTTACTACTGGATACCATACATAGGTGTAAACCATCTAGCTATGAAAATATACAAATTAGTATATGTTATGAAATCAAAGTTTTCATTTCATCAGTAAACTTATACAAGTTCAAATGTTAATGTTATTCAATTTAATTGGTAATATATTTTAATAAGTAGATATTTTATATTGATAAGTTTGTAGGTATTGTATTTTAATATATATATATGTAACTTAATACGTTAATTACAATGTATTATTGTGATACTAGTGCACTAGTGCATGCACTAGTAGTATTCTACTTTAATAGAAATATTTTAATAGAAATATCATTCATACAAACTCTACCAGAAAATTACTCTAAAATGTATAAAAATCACGACATTTTACAACATAAATGTGAATGAATATTTCTATTGATGTATGTTATATATATAATAATAATAATAATATGTATTTATTGAAATCTCATATATATATATATATATATATATATATATACATATTGAATACAATACAAATGGACACCTCAATAAGTTAACTTTATAATTAACTGTATATTAATAGACGTATACGTCTATAGACATGTTATAAATAACTATGAGATGCCCCACCCCGGATAATACAATACAAATAGTAAAATTTTCTTATTGTGTTTTGATTAATCGTTTATTAATTTTTTGATAAACACAAGAGAAAAACAAGAACTGCCTGCAGTGAGACGAACTCCATGGAGTCGAACTCGGAACCTCTGGCTTACTAGATTTTGGTTGTCCCACTGAGCAATAGACTATACTACCATAATCCATATATATATATATATATATATGTTCTACCTACACGTATATTTAATGAATTTAATGAGATACGAGAGAATATCGATAAGTGCCGGGTATCCGTATTTGTAAACTGTGTTATATAAACTTTTATACACCATACTACGTATATCAATGTATATAGCTATAGCTATTATCAAACAATTATAATATTTACCATTAGTAGGTGTCATATCACACAAATGACCTATATATACCCATGTATATATATATATATATATATTAGAATTTTAGAATTATATTGAAAAATCACCTATGTTTATATATACATCTATGTATAATACCTTTTTATACATTATAACTTATTTATCTTAACTATAGTATTGTATACAATTCTTGTAATCAATTAGTTTTTTTTGTTTTTTTATTTTGTTTATTAAACAAATAATTTGTTAATTATTTGTTCGTTACGTTATACACCAATGAGGGCTCACTCTAAATTCTGTGTTTTTAAAATAAAATAATTAATTTAATGTATTCATATATATATATATATATATATTTAGTATAATATAGTGAAGAACTAACATTATTTTTAAATACAAATGTAATTCTGCAATTACAATTTAAGTTAATTCACAAATATATTATTTTTATGTATAAATTTATATTTATATATTAGGAACATATATTGACTGCATTCAGGACATACGATATATATATATATATATATATATATATATATATCGTATGTCCTATAGGATATGTATAGATCTAATAATGTATACACTACTTTTCTAAATTAAAGTTAAAGTCATTAACACTATAGGTAACTATAATTATTTAGTAGGTTTAGGTGTAGGTAAATATATGTATAGGTAAAATTACTATATATATATATATATATATTGTATTTATATACAGTTGTATATGTATATAGAAAATGATGATAGATCATTTGATATGTTACACCCCTATATTATAATGGGTATCTAATAGATACTATCTATGATGTATCGGTATCCTGGTCCGTCCGTTACACCTCTATATGTAACGCATGAATACACACGTCAAGTACGACGTTCTGTCGCTGGTCGGTAATACTGACATGGTCTACTTTAGCATCGAGCATCTAAAGTAGGCCATGGTACTGCCTATACAAATAAAGTATACCACACTGGCAAACATACTTTAATTATAAGAAGACTTCGCTATCTATACCAGTACATTGTGAACAGGATTGTTCGTACGTATTCTGAGACGACAACTACAGTCATTAGACGTAAACGTATGTCATATATTCGTAGGTGTACATTTTATGTATACATAGATACACATATATTATATTATATGTATATATATATATATATATATATATATATACACATTTATTATATTATATGTATACGTATATGAGACGCATGTCGCCAACAAGGAATGCATACAAGAATAATACAATAGTAATACAAGAAGGAAAAAGTACCTATAGAAAAACAGTCATTCGTTATAATGTAAACATTTAATTAATGAACACATACGTCTATGACGATACCTACTAGATACTCCGTCGTCCTATGTAAGTATATAGGTATGTATTCTGTATACTGAGGTATACACTTTCTGTACACAAATAACACCAGGCCATAGGTATGTAATAGTAACCTATAGGTTACTGAATTAGGTCACCTACTTATTTATTCGTACCTATAGGTATTATATAGGTATTATATATATTATATATATATTATATAGGTATTATATAGGTATTATATATATATATATATATATATATATATATATATATATATAATGTAAACTATTAATTCTATTTCGATTAAAGTACACTTATTAGTTTATATGAAACACGAACATACTAAATAATATAACGCCATATAATCTATACATCGTTTAGGATTATAACCTATAAGTTAGTTATGTCGTTGTTCATACGCGTGTAATAAGCTAGCATTCCTATAGGATGTTCTACTTTATAATCATTATGTCACTCACTTATGTATGTCCTATTATTATTTGCAAACAATAAGACAATTCATTGTTATATGTGTGCGTACGACGTACACCATCTATTTATGTACACTGGGTTATATTGATTTATAATATTTAATTATAGGTACTTTACATATATAGTATGTTTAATTATAGGGCATCATAATATTATATAACATATTAATATTAATATCATATTAATATCACCTACTTATAGGTATATAATATATACCTATAAGTATACTATATAGTATATAGTATATACTATATATATATATATATATAAATATATATATATATATATATATATATATATATATATCAACATTCACCTAGTCAAAATATATTTACCTATAATATGTTTATATTTTATTAAAATAAAGATTGTAATGCAATTAGAAGAGTAGTATGGTTATATAATGTAATATAGTGTATAGTCAATGGCTATTACCCATCTATATTGTAGTATAATATATAGTATATTCTATATATATATATAGTATATTCTATGTATTAGCGTATTCAACTCTCGTGCCTTCTCCTCCGTTGTTCCTCGTACATGGACTATCATAGCATATGATCTATACGCGATATACAATCATCTATTGTTTTATAATTAAATTGAAAAATCACTTAAACACTGCAGAGTATATACATGTATAATATCTTTTTATATATTATAATACGTTTGTCTAAACTACAATATTGTAAGAATATTCTTTGGAATCAATTCGTTTTATTGTGTTTTTTATTTTGTTTATTTGTATGTTCGTTACGGTATACAAAAATGAGGGCTAGCCAATGGGAGCTCCCGCTAAATAATTCGGTGTTTAAATAAACTACTTCATTCATTCATTCATATATTATTTAGCCTACATATATTTGTATATTATTTCTATATTATTATTATGAAATAGTTTATTGACTACAAAACATCATATATTTATCGGCGTCATATAATATAATAATAATGAAGGTAATAACAATTTGAACATAAATAAATATAAGAACAATAATAAGAACAATATATATAAAAGAACAAGAAAAATATTAAATGATACAGTTATAAAAAAATAAAATAATTATATACTTTCGTTTAAATAAAGGTTCAGACTCAGTTGATCTGATCTCAGTTGGCAATGCACTCCAACATTTGTAGCTGCGACTGCAAATGCCGATTCGGTGTATACTGTCGTAGTGGTCGGTTGATGGAGCATCATATTCGAGCCAACACGACGAGGTCGATAGTCCGTGCGTATAGTAATAACATTAGCGATATATTTAGGGCTGGCTTAATAAATGGCTCGATATGCAAATGAGACGGAACTTACAAACTAGCCGGAAAGTTTATCATCCAAGTGAATGCAGCAGAGGTGAGATGGAAACCATTGTTCCACGATTAAGTTTATAGAGGATTCGTATTACACGACGCTGAATAGTTTCAAGTCTGTGCAATAAATGAAGGGGCAGGGTATACTATAGTAAATAAGGAACAGCAGTACCGAAGTCTACTGAACACAAGAGCATGAATAAGGCACTTGGTAAAATTAAAAGTTAGCTTATTACGCGTCTTTCTAATGTTGTACAGATAATAGTTAGCAGTACATATAATATTTACTATTTTCGCTGTGACATTGAAATGAGTGTCGAAAGTAATACCTAGTGTAGTTACTGATTGTGAAGTGGGAAGGGAGAGTAAACACGGATTTGTTATATTTAAAGGAGAACTTGGACGAGATAAAATAATATATCAGTTTTAGAAATATTTAGTGAAAGTGAGTTATTAGCAAACCATTTAGTTAATTCAGTAATGCAGTTGTAAATAGATAACTGAATGGATCCAGGATCGCTGAAAGGCGGGAAGGACGTGTATATTTGGAGATAATCAGCATAAATATGATAATGTATGTGAGGAAATTTGAGAAATATTGATTTAATAGGTAATATATAAATTATGAATAGAATGGGACCAAGAACAGATCCTTGTGGAACACCACATGAGTGAACAAAAGGTACAGATAACGAAGAATTAATGTTTACAGATGAAGATCTATTAGATACAAATGAATTGAACCAGTTAATAACTTGACCGTTAATACCAATCTCACGTAGACGAAACGAAAGAATTTGAAGAATAAGAGAGTCAAAGGAACACGATAAATTTAACAGAATAAGATAACAATGACTTTTGGCATCGAGGGATAAGAGAATTTCACTAATGATAAGATGTAGGGCTGCCTCAGTGCTACGGTGAGGGATATAAGCGATTTGAAAGCAATCAACAATATTATTGGAAGTAATATACTGTATTAGCTGTGAAGAGACAACTCGTTCCAAAGTATTTGACATAGATGATAGTTGGGATATTGGTCTGTAGTTAGCTAAGTTGGAGTGATCTAAAGTCGGTTTCTTGAGTAATGGTGTTATATACGAGTATTTCATCGATTGTGGTACAACAGCAGTGATAAGAGATAAGTTGATTATATCTGTAATAAAACCAATGAGATAAGGAGAGATGGAGTGAAATATGCATAATGGAAAGGATCTAATAGAGTGAGATTTTAGATAATTCAGTAACGAGAATACTACTGTCTGAGATGGAAGTGTAAAGCATGACCAATGGTTAGTAGAGGTAATATAAAATATAGGGAGAGAGTCATTTATCAAAGAAATCTTTCGTTGAAAGAAACTGGAAAAGGCAGTGCACAGAAAAGAGTCTGGTTGATCTGGAAGATGACTATTAAGATCTCGACCAATCAATTTAAATGAGAGTTTAAATACTTGTTTAGAGGATATACCAAAGTTATTAAGCTTACCAGTAAAGTAGGATGATTTATAGGTGAGAAGTTTACATCTATAAATTGAGCGAGATACTTTGAAGGCTTTAAGATCAGCATCAATGTTGGTCGATTGGTATTTTGTTTGTAGTCGTCTAAATGAACGACGTATATTAACTAGCTCATTACTAAACTAAGGAGATTAGGAATAATATAGATTGGGAGATTCAGTGATAAGTGCAAATAATTCAAGAGAATTCAAAACAGCTGAGTTAAAATTGTCAAATAGAGAGTCATGTAAGAGATGACACTGATGTATATCGAGTTGAGAACAAACGGATCTAACAAAAGAAGTTATATTAATAGCAGATATCTTTCTAAATGAACTTACTGGTCAAGGAATGGCAAATGTTGGCATTAGAAACTCAAATGTAACTGCAAAATGCTATGAGATTAGAAAGCTTTTAAAAGGAGATGAGACAAGTTTAGACGAGGATGTTGATATAACTAGATCGATACAGTTTATGTTAGTGTTAATAGGGAAATGTATATGTTGCGTTATAGAGAACTCATACAGCAGAAATGTTTAATATGATGCAGGAGTATTATAAGAATTATATTGTATATTGAAATCACCAAGAATAATTGTATTATCAGAAGATATAGATTTAAAAATATACGTAAGGTCATCGAAAAATACAGTTATGCTAGAAGAAGGGGGACGGTAAATAAGAACAATATGTATTATATAAGATGAAAATCTGAGATGGCAGATCAACATTTCACATGAAGAGACAGAAGGAATGGTAGAGAAGACAAGTTTCAAATTATATGAATATACCAATGCAAGACCACCACCACGAGAAGGCGTCGATCTATTCGCAAGAATTACATTATATCCTCGAGGAGTTAATTGCGGTGATAAAGCAGAGTCATTATCAGTCAACCATATGGTGTTTAATCGATGTTTAATTACTGCAATTACTGAAACACATGTTTCAGTAATTGCAGTAATTAAACATTTAGAATCAATAATAGATTGAGCTATACTATCAACTTTATTCCGTACAGATCTAGAGTTAATTAACTGAAATAAATACTTATTATTATGGGTGTAATGCCATTTAGAGGAAGAAGAGCTGTTTTAGTAACGTTTTTACAATAATTCTCAAATGAATTAGACCATTGAATAAATTCATTATCATCTGGAATATACGTATTCGATTTCCAGTCGATTACTTTTATGTCAGAATTACTGTTAGTAGTACATAGACGAAGTTCATATGATAGTTTGTGCCTATTAAGCACACACTTGTATTTCGTCATGATAGATTTGGATGAATGAAAGTATATACGACCAATCTTAATTGTATCACTGGGATTAAAAGGACGAATAAATAATGTTTTGAAATCACTTAATTGAAGAGAAGATAATCCTCCTATATATATAGGAGTATTAGGTATCTTCTTACCTATCTTCTCTTTAATTAACTGATTTCAAAACATTATTTATTCGTCCTTTTATTCCCAGTGATATATATATATATATATATATATATATATATATATATATATATATGAGGAAAGTAACCGAATAGGGACACTATCGGTATATCAGAAACCACAAATCCTACAAAAAATGTAATGAATAAAATATTCATAATTATATAAATAGTCTAAAAAAGTATTTTTTATTTTTTAATTATTCAAAATATTTATGATATATCCAATAAACTGCTTTTTTTGTTACGTTTTTAAATTTATGAAAAGAAATTTTCAACTTAAAATCTTCTCAAGAATATAAAAATGTATCGATAACAATTATAACACTATATTATTAAAAAATAAAGCATTCTAAAATTATATATATAATTTCTATATTTGTTATCAAATATTCATTAAGTTAAAGCATATATCTGGAGGTCATATAAGTCCCTAATACGGACACTCTAGATGTCTTTATACGGACACCCTATAACCGTTCTACGTATGAATTAGTGATGTAAATGATGCTCAAATCTAAAGCATGATGCAGTCTCAGTCTCAGCTACCTATAGTCTTAACTCGGTTCGGGATCGTTTTGTTAGAGTCTCAGCTCGGCTCGGGCTCGCTTAGTTAGAGTCTCGGCTCGGCTCGGGCTCGTTTTTTTTTTCCGAAAATGAAAGTCTCGGCTCGGCATCAAAAAGCTCGGTAATTTTTACACCATTAGATAAAATTTACATTATTATTCACTGAATCGCGAAGTTGGTGCAGATTATTTTTTTTAAATTGATGTAAATGTGAAATATATAAAAATTATTATAAAAATGTAATTATCAAAAAGCATCATTTCGACTTGGTAATGTTTTGTAAAAGTCTCAACTCAGCTCGGGCTCGTTTGGCTAGAGTCTCGGTTCGGCTCGGGTTCGTTTGGCTAGAGTCTCGGCTCGGCCTGGGCTCGTTTTTTTTTCGAAAATGAAAGTCTCGGCTCGGCATCAAAAACCAATAGTCTCGGCTCGGCATCAAAAGCTCGGCACCATTTACATCCCTATTATGAACTATTCTGATTTTCATAAAAATCGCGTTCGTTATAATATTAATACCACCAGTATTTTTACCACCATTTTTATTATTTAGATACTTAAATTATATTATTAATTAAAAAAATAATAAAAATAAATAAATTAATAACTAATTAAATTAGAATAAATTGTTCATAAAATTAATTATAAGTAATGTAATTGTAATTTATATGATTGGTTCATCAATAATATATAGCTTATCTAGTCCATATTATAACACAGGGTGTCCGTATTCGGACATGGGTACCGAATACGGACACCCCGACGGGGGTCCCCCGTTATCTACGAAATTAAAAGATTAAATAACATTTTAAAATCACAATAATATCTATAATCATATAATATTAATATATTGACATTTTTGAATATAAATAATGATCATTAGTACTCGAGTACTAAAATGTTAAGACCATTTATTGTTAAAGTGTCCGTATTAGATTACTTTCTCCTTCATATATATATATATATATATGTATTATATAGTATATACTATATACTACATACCATTGATGTAAAGTAAAATAATGTATTATTTCTTTACATCGATGATACACACCTGAAGAATATAGAATAATGTCAGTTATTATAATTATTGTTAGTAAGAAAATATAATACAAAATTCATTATTTGAATATTTGATAGTAATATTCTATAATTTAATTATTAATATTTAAACATAATATAATACAATATAATTAATTTAATTTCTATATTTCCTAATAATTTCAACTAGGATTTCCAGGTATTTCTGAATAATATACGCCCATTAATATAATTTGTAATTTGTCTCGCCACCTAACGATATATTATTTCTTCCTGAATATTTTTATAAAATTTTAAAACTGTTGATATATTTTTTAATTTAAGTTGCAATATTGCGTAAATAGGTTATTTAAAAATAGATTATATTTCATACTTAAATAATTAAGTATTATTATTAAATGTATACCTATAAATGGATTAAATCGGTGATATATTCACGATACTGACAAGTTTTTATTTTCTTCTTACATTCAATTATAAAATTAATATTAATTAAACTGTCAAAATATATGTTTTTGTATATTACATATATGTGTTGGATAATATAAACATATATATTACATAATAATCAGATATATAAATGTGATTTATATTTTAATATAGAATTATATTAAGATTATAGTATAATGTTTATATACTATTGATTTTAATCTTATCCAGGTTATAATAATTATTAATGCCGTGTAGATCTTCATAAGCATGTCTACCGAGAATATCAACAGAGAAGGAGAGTGGTTCGAAGATAAGCAAGGTATCTATTAATGTACCATATGATATATCCTATGGCATATCATAATGTAATATTCAATATCATATATATTGTATAAATATTATACATTTCATAATAATAATTATGTAACATTTTGTTAAACATAGTATTATACTGAGTATAATTTATACTATGTATACTTTAAGTATTACTTAGTATAATAATTATACTAATTATTATAATTAGTATAATTATTATACTAAGTATATTATTATAATAATGATATACTTAGTAAGTATAATTATTATAATTATTATAATAATATTATATAATACTATTATTATAATTATAATAATTATAGTAACTGCATAGTCTATATACTCTACATTCTACGCTATTCTATTTATAATAGTTAACAAATATAAACGTTATAGATCAACGATAAATACCTATTTTAATCGTTGCAATGTTAAATGAACCACCAACATTATTAAGTCATACACTATACTTATTGTCATCAGTATATTAAAAATAATGAATATTTCAAATATAGTCATTATAATAATGTCATAGTATTTATTACAAAATTTAATATTAAAACTCGAAAATCTCAATTTGACACATTTCAGTCATTTAAAACAAATGTTATAACTCATGTAGTTACTTAGTACAATTATAAATGCATATACATGTCTATTCATATAATAAATGTTATACTCTAAACTGAATTATCTCGAAGCAGGTCGCCGTTTATTATTATAAGAATGTCAGAGTTCAAGGTGGGCGGTACTTATATATACACTACTGCACGTTATACGTATTATAAGATATATGATAGTAATACAATATTTTATAGTCTCACTTGTGGATATAATGCAGCCAAAAAAAACAGAAAAATAAAACCAAACCAAAGAAATCACACAACCCCAAAATAAAAATTCAACTCTGACATTCTAATAATTGGCGGCTTGCTTCGAGATTCACGCTCTAAACTCTATTATATACATGATAGTGTAACAGTGATTCATTATTTGTTAATTATTTGTTCATTATCATAGTAATGCTGTACGATGATGATGCACCTGTGAGTGTGTATTACTGTATTGAAGTCTAAATTAATTATTCTATTTAATATATATATATATATATTTAAATATCATATTAAATATATTAAAATATCATATTATCATTAGTTATCGTACTATATATCTCACTATAAAACGTATAATAACGAATTATCTAATATGCGTATATATTTTATAAATTAAGTATATTTAAATATAAAATTTTACTTGCGGAACAATTATTATTTTCAATAAAGTATAGCTTATATTTTAAACTTCTATGAAACATATACAGTGAAAGCTCATTGTATTATATCGCTCAGTTAACCACGACATGTTCACCATATTGAGTATTTACTATATATCGTGAAGGCGTAGCTTAATTTATATGATAAAATAAAATAGTATAATAAATACTTATTTTTACACTTGGATGTATTCCGAGATGCAGTGTAGACGAGTTAATTACAATAATACTAGGAAGTCATTTGTCGCGGAATGAATATACATATTTTATTTATTTAATCCTTGCACTATTTGAATTAGTGATTTAGAATTAAAATTAAAAATTATTCAACGACCGATATACAATATATAATCGTACAATGTATATAGATATACAATATATAATCATACAATGTATATAGGTATACGATACATCGAAGTACCGTTACTCGTGAATTTATATAATTACAATTATGTGGATATCGCAACTTGAAAATAAGCCGAGATGGCGTATTCACTAGTTAAGTAGAAAAGAGATTAATAATCGTGCAACGAACTCGCGAGCGCGCGCGTGTGTGTGTGTGCTTGTGTTTACCATATTGAACGTAAACTCAGCGATCTTATGTGTGTGTTTACTATATCCTAGATTGTTTACTACTCGCGTTAACGCTACGATACGAGAGAAGTCGTACGCGTTATTGATGTCTTACGTAATGCGAGGCTTACTAAACAGACCTGTTAATGTATAACTTCATTTTCTCGATGTTTGCTGAAATACGATGAGCCACACGTTTCCAATATAGACTTTAGTCTATAGTATACTATTGTATTATTGTAATGTTTTATTTGTATGTTAATTAGTTTACCGTGTTCCAATTTTCTGCGATTGTTATATTATTCTATATTTCATAAGTGTCGTTTTCCGATGTCGAATTTAGAATCATGTTTACGTTGTAAACTGTTTCTACTTTATGTTTTACATAATATATACGTTTGTATGTATATGTAGTTATTTATGGATTGAGTTAAAATGTAAATTTAGTTTAAAAAAAACTTTTCTATATATTTTATTTATAAAAATATAATTACGAACCAGTTCTGCGCTAGCATCTCAACCAGATATATTCTATTATCATTGCGGACGTTCACGCAATGTTTACACCCGATAGTCTGATATTGCCTGTAATAGCGACGACTCTATTCCGCCTTACTATCATTGCACTCGCAAAACTTCCGCCGTAGTATTGCACGATATCATCAGGGTTATTGTGCCTGCGTCACTATCGGTGTTCCTATTTATCACAGTACTAGTGGCGCCACCTCGTTGAAGTTCCTACAGTCGTAGATTTTATTACTTTAATTGGTGTCAGATTTTGAATCTGAATTAGTAATAATTCGTGAATATATTTTAGTTATTTATATATTGTTGAATTGTATACTATATATTAGTATATGATATGTTAATAGAATATATAATTTATTGTAATACAATATATATATATTTATATATTTATAATATATTTAATACAATATATATATATTTATATATATATATAATAATATATAATATATTATATATATATTATATATATATACGATGATATATTTCAATAATGTAATATTTACCTAGCTATAATATGCATGCCTATCCTCTGTTTGCATGTAGTAAATTAGTTTGTTGACACATAAAAAGTGAAATTAACAATACGTTTATTGTGTTAATGCAGTTAATGTTAATGTGGAGGCGAGACGACCACTATTGTAATTGATTACCTGTTCATGGTAAACAACACTGCATGCATTGTGGCTATGTGTGCGTATGTGTGTGTGGCTGTGTGTGTGTGTAGGTGTGTGTAGGTGTATGTGTGTTTAGGTATGTTGCTGTATGTGTGTGTGTAGGTATGCGTATGTGTATGTGTGCGCATGTGTGTGTATGGCTGTGTGTGTATGTGTGTGTGTGTGTATGTGTGTGTGTGTATGTGTGTGTGTAGGTGTGTGTGTGTGTGTAGGTATGTTGCTGTATGTGTGTGTGTAGGTGTACGTATGTGTATGTGTGTGTAGGTGTGTGTGTGTGTGTGTATGTGTGTGT
>OZ025242.1:94598859-94623859 GCA_964019155.1 Osedax fenrisi | reverse complement strand
TATATTATTTGTATTCAAATTATATTATTATATTTATTATAAACAAAACAAATATAAACTTCTAATAAATAATTAATTATCTATAATTTATGTAAATGTTCTATGTTTTTTCTCTACCCTGCTTTACTATATACATTTAATGATTCACCACCATACTAGTGATATGCCCTTGATTACATCATTACCATCATTTATTACATCACTCCTCCTCCTCCTCCTCCTCCTCCTCCTCCTCCTCCTCCTCCTCCTCCTCCTCCTCCTCCTCCTTCCCTCCTCATCCTCATCCTCCTCCTCCCCTCCTCATCCTCATCCTCCTCCTCATCCTCCTCCCCTCCACCACCTCCTCCTCCTCCCCTCCATCTCCTCCTCATTACTCCCTCCTACCTAACAATAAACAGGTGACTCAGAAGATGACTCATGCGATGAGATCTGGACAGTGAGCGATGAACAACGCGACTACTATACTAAACAGTTCAAGACCATGCAGACTGACTTAACGGCTATGATTAGTGGTCAGTAGTAGAGGTCATTGTAGTAGTCAACAGAGGTCATTGTAGTAGTCACTGTAGTATTGTAGAGGTCATTGTAGTGGTCACTGTAGTATTATAGTGGTGGTAGAGGTCATTGCAGTCGTCAATAGTAGTGGTGTAGTGGTCAATAGTAATATGTAGTGGTCAGTAGTGTCTATGCTTTCATCCCCCCATCATCTTCCCCCCATCGTATAACCCAACCAACCCCACCTACAGGTAATGTTTCGAAGCAATTTTTCGAGAAATCTGGCCTTCCCATCGATGAGCTCTCTAAAATCTGGTGAGTTTGTTATCTTGTGAACATTATCGTCTTATTTGTAAACTATTTAGTATATAATTAATTGTGTTATATCACAATCTTTTTATATATATATATATATATATATATATATATATATATATATATATATATATATATATGTATCTATATAAATAAATATATGATGAATTATAAATGTATTATCAAATATGAAATAATAATTAATATAAATTTAAGATCAAATTGTATAGCTATTTGTGGAAAGAATCACTGAATGCAGAATATTTTAATTAAGATAACTACGGGGTTTATTAATAGTTGGTATAAGCATCTCGCATTGTACAATACACATACGCGCAGCTTCATAATGTTAATAAGTGCTATAATAATTCACTTTTAATACCTTATGCAGAATATATGTAAAATATGGTGTATTATTTACAACATTTATAATATATGAATGAATATTCAATCTAATAATACATATAAACATTGTTATATAATATACATACAAATATGTAGGCCAAATAGTTATATATTCACAATTAAATAGATTTTTTATAGAGACTTATATATATAATCACGTTGTTGACAATTTTTTTTCAGAATTGACATTGATTTATTTAATAATGCGTTTTTATTTCTATCATATTTACATGGACTATATATTCATATAGTCCTTGCAATACATTTGATGTTTCGTGTACATCTATGCTATGTACACAATCATGTGACTATAGCCTGTAAACTAATGCAATCATTGTATGGTATGTTTAAGGGGATCCCGCACATAACACGCAATTTGCCAATTTCGTATATATATATAGATAGGAAAAACATGGGTCCACTAAAAAAAATAGAACTGATATTCTATTCATTCAATTGACCTAATTTTGTGTGTGTTGTATTCATAACATATACATGCATAGGAAAATACAAATTTATTTTTGATATTATTATTTATTATATTATATATATCTAAATTAAAAATTAGCAATAATAAAATTATGGTACTTATATATAAATTAACATTTTATACAATGACTACTTTGATACCAATGAAATACATTTTATTAATTATCTCTCTATTTTACTATTCACATAATTAAATTCTATATAAATCAAAACAAATTAATATTATAATTATAATAGTTTTTATGTTCTATATGTTTGAATGCACATACCTATCGCAAAATAATTATTCTAAGAAAACAGCGTTTTAAGTTTGACAGCATCCAAATGTAATATTTAATAGTATATATATATATACTGAATTCATGTCTATTTTTTTTACAGATAATAAAAAACACTACAATAAGTATTATAATGAAATCAAAAAAAATATGAAAATTAATAAATTAGCATCACTTTAAATGTGCGGGAACCCCTTAACAATTTATATATCTTTTAATAATCATTGTTATTTATTAAAATATATGTGTTTTTAATATTTAACTTTTTAATGTATTTTATAATATCTTAATATTATCTTATTAATTCAAAATATGTTATTATTGAAATAATCTATGTTATGGTGATATACAAACAATAAAAATAACTATTTTTTATGCCAATTGTATTATTATATATATATATATTATATAAAGTTATATTATTATTTTATGATTTTTATAAATATAATAAATATACGATATTATCGAAATAATATTATTGATTTGACACTAATTCATAATATGAATTTCTATACAATAACGCACACAAAGTACTCGATATATTCTATGTAAAATAATGCCGAGTCATAGAGCGCTTTGCTTTAAACATCTATTATAAAACCAATATATCTAAACCACATAAAAGCACTGCGCGTGACTCGTCTCTGATTTGATTGGTCGACGCGGTGAACAATTATCAACTCGCTACCAATCAAACGATACACACGTGTAGAGGTACGCTAGAGCCCTGAGCCACTATGATCATGTAAGTATCAGGGGCCATACCTGTAGAGTGGTCACACAGTGCGTCCTATTGGGGTGTAGTTGTTGCAGGGCTAGTGCATCGTTAGGCTTCGTTAGGCTCGGTGGTACGAAGTGAGTTTAATATAGCTAGTGGAGTTGTTTAATTTACTGTAGACTTAACATACACAAGAGCAAACATTACAATATTTACTTACTATATATTTATTTATATATATATATATATATATATATATATATATAAACACACATATATATATTCACATATTAATAATAATAATATTTATTTATTAAAATACACATATATATATATATACACATATATACACATATATATATATATATATATATATATATATATATATTATATATAATATATACATATATATATACTTATAAATAACTTAAAGTATAATTTAACTTTAATGAAATACGCGTTTTCCGTGACCTCAATCTTTACGTTTTCATTGGCTCACAGGGAACTATCGGATGTGAATAGAGACGGAGCGCTCTCATTGGACGAGTTCTGGACCGCGATGCATCTCGTTGTGCTACGCCGTAATAACATTGAACTTCCGGACTGTCTTCCCATTCAACTCGTACCCTACGCTCCGCTCGATAACTCTGGTTATACCCTACTCTCTATACCCCTCTCCTTACCCCTCTATATACCCTACTCTCTATACCCTATTCTCTATACCGCGCCTGTATAGCCACACCCGTACACCATTGGTTATACATCCCTCTCTACCCCTCTCTCTACCTCTTGTATAGCCGCGCCTGTATACCTATGTTTACGCCTGTATACCTATGTTTATACGCCTGTATTGTACACCCGTATTAGTATTGTACACTCACCTCAATACCTCTCTTTATCTCTTGTACACTCGCGACTGTATAATTCTGGTTATACACCATGTGTATAACCGTTATACACCATGTGTATAACCGTTGTACGCTCCCCTAGATAACTCAGCTTATGCGCCTGTTTAACCAATGTATAACAGCATCGAATACCTCTTGTACACTGTGTACAAACCTCTAAGATATTTCTGGATATACACCATGTATATGACTATTGTACACTGCACGTATAACCAACATAGGGTAACTTAAACCTACATATGTTATTATTAGCCATATTTATATACCTCTTACATGACATTATAAGGCTAATATTACTAATACTGGTATAACTCATTAATTATAAAGATTATATCTTCAATAGTATAAATATCTTGTTATACATGTATACTTATTTATGAATTTAATTGAAATTGTAATCAATTGAAATCTAAGAATAAATCAATAAATTTTAAACTTACATCGTAATTTGTACTTTAGTCCGCAAAGATGATGACTTCTCTACGGATCGTCCTAGGGGCTCTACCATTAAAAGAATCTCTCCAATTAACAATGAGGTTATCATTAGCTATCTGTGTATAGCCAATGTCTACAAGAACTGGTCATAAAATAAAAGTCTTATATAAAAGAATTGTTTCTTTCCATACTCACCACATACATAGCTTACCTCTAACTTCTCATCTAACCTCATCTCTAACCTCACCTCTAACCTCACCTCTAAACTCATCTCTAATCTCACCTCTCATCTAACTTGACCTCTAATCTCACCTCTAACCTCCTCTAACCTGACTTCTAACCTGACCTCTTGACCTCCCCCAATCCTCAGTGGTCCGCATCGTTTTCGCGGCCCCGTCACTCCACCAAGAAGAACGCCGACTCCTCAGCCCCCTCTGAAGTCATCACTACCTCTCACACAACTACCCCGACCACTATTACCACCGCCCCCACCACCCCCACCACCGCCCCCACCACTACAAGAGTTTCCCCATCCGTATCTCTACCCAATCCGATGCCCAACTTTGTGACCAGTGTATCGGTTGATTCTACGGTAGCGCACCCTATTGCCCGACATTGTCATCTGTCACCCGCAGACCTCGTCACTATCACCACTTCTAGTGAAGGTACCTATAATGAAACCCACCCCACCCCACTCCACCCCACCCCACTCCACCCCACCCCACTCCACCCCACCCTATCATACCTAAGGAATATCGTCTTTTACAAATATTACATGTATAAGGTATACGATATATAATAGAACATATTTTAAATAACTTCTAAGACTTTTGGAATATTTTTCATTCATATTTGTCATTAATAATAGACAAATAACAAGCTTTTTGTCAAAGATATTATTGATAACTATTTTATAATTATGTGAAATTAGTATTTTAAATTAGCATATATTTATTAAAAATTAACTAGATATAAACTTATATATAAAAATAACTAAGTACTTATATAAACAACTGTACTGGTAGAGCCTTACTCTACCTTACCTGGTAATCCCTACCTTGACTAGCAACTCCCCCTACTTAACTGGTTACCCCCCCACTATCCCTATCTCCTGTAACCCCTATCTCCCTACTTTAACTGTTAACCCCACTACCTCAGGAGCTAACCCTATGTCGCCCCCTAAACTCGAAGAGGAACCACTCTCAAGACCTAGACCCACTCCCAACAAATCTCATACAGGTACCTGTGCATTGTGAATTCGAATGTTAAATAAAACAATATACTTTACTATACTTTATGATAGATATAGACTAGTCTTTTGTAAGCTAATACATCATGATAACACATAGAGTACCTAATTACGATGTATATATTTATAGGTATGTTAACTTACTATCAATAACATAGATTTTAATCCTTTTTTATAGAATATATTCAATTTATGTTAAATATGTAAAAAAATACTTTTATTAATTACGATATACTTATAATGAATAATTATTTTAATAAGTTTTAAAAAATTAAGAATTCTATTTTTAGAATTAATAATACCACACATATTTTATTTAACATATTTGTTCATTACTTTTTCTATAAATAATATATTTCATATAATATAAATCATATTTTAATTTTAATCATATCTATATTTATTAGGAAAATAATTAAAATTTTAAATGAAGTGTTTTTTAATATCATTCTTTGATAATCGTATAATTAATAGTCATGATTAATAGTTTTAAAAGCTCTTTACAGAGTCGTTATCTCGTAGATTGTAGAAAATAGTAAAAAATATTCAATAACATATTTAGAGTTATATTTCATATTCTACATACTTAAATATGTTACATTTGTTCTTCGTGTGATAATTGCTACGCCCAATGTCTGCTGCATAATTGTGATTAATATCGTGCTGTTCTATAATCTTTGAAAAGTAAATAATCTCGCGCCCCACCTTTGTGTTTACATTACATATCTATTAATAGAGTATGTTTCGTGTCAATATTGGTATAACTTATTGCGTAATACACGTCCAACTACGTCTGTTTAATATCCGACTCGAATAATATCGCGATATAATGTTATACAATGTACAAAAGTATACGATTATGAGATGTAATTTCGGTGTGTGTGTAAATCACAACTTATTTATATTTGCTAACTATTATTTATATATTTCTGTCATTATAATTTATTGTTTTATAACCCATCGTTTTGAATCAATTCAATAAACTATTATCTATCTAATTACTTACAAACACTGTTCAGCTCCGGCCTTCAAGTTAGACCCGACTTCACGATCGAGACTACTGCCGCCACCTACTGACCTGCCCACTGCATCAGGTTACTGCTCACCACTACTACTACTACTACTACTACTACTACTACTACTACTACTACTACTACTACCACCACCACCACTACCACCACTACTACTACTACTACTACTGCTGCTGCTACTACTACTACTACCACCACACACATACCCACACCACACACACACTCACACCACATACCCACACACACAGATATCACCTGCCGCAGTCATATGAGGAGCTCTTCTCTAGACACCCGTTTCTATTCACTTTACTGCTGCTTATCATTAATATAACTACTATTACTGCTACTATTAATATTGTTATCGGAAGTAATATTATTACTAGTATTACTAGACTACTATTAGACTACTACTACTACTACTTTCACGTCTATTACTAGTACTCCCCACTAACCGCCTCCATTGTTTCACAGATTTAGACACGCCTCCAGTAGTGCCCCCTAGACTCAATAGAGAGGCTAGTTTTGATGTAAACGAGCGCGTTTCATTAGGCCAAAGTACAACTACGCATTACAGTATACTGTGTCAAAGTAGTCGAGTATGTGTGATTTAAACTGTATAATATGTAGCAGCTCTGTAGAATTCACTGGTACGGTACACACACACACACACACACACACACATATATATATATATATAAGATTGCAGCATCACATTAAGGTATACTGCACTCGTGAAGACATTATCAAAGTGTAATCAACATGTTCATAAAAACACTCACACTTCAAAATCAATAGCGCTAACCACTTTAGTAAATCTGTTTTGTTTTTTCACACTCGCTCGATGAACTACATGATCAGCTACGTGTAGCGTTGGTAATGGAGTCGATTCTAATGTATGCCCGTAATATTCACAGATATTCAGCAACGAATATTATTTCAAATAAAATCTACTTATTTACGAGCATACTATCTATATGTTGATAAATATTTATAATTATTATGTAAGTTACGATAGATAGAAAATATACCTAGCGACATATTTTTGTTTATTGAATACTCATGTATATATATATATTTATTATGCACAAGCATTTATAAAACTATTTTCTATGTGAATTATATATTTATTTAACGGTACTCTTAAGGTAACGATTAAAGTAATGTTATCATGATAATATGATCACAATGCTAATGCAGCCAATGATATGTTAACTTTATATGTTGATTTGTGTTCATTTATTTTATAATTTAAGGTTAAGGTGATATCATCATATAGTAGATGTTATTTATGATTCAGATAGTGTATTATAAACAGTATAACATGTTGGTAATCTAGTTATAGAATTGAACCTCTCACCCTCTCACATTATATCGATAATATTAACTAACATCTAATAGATAGCATTCCTATGTTCACTTCATACATCAGTTATTTATTAGAAATTATACCTTATTCAAACTGATTACATACGAAATCATGTATTCTGAGATAGTTTAATATATACATATGTTTATTAACTGCCTGCGTGGCTCAGTTGGCTAAGGCGTCAGACACACAAGTAGTAGGACACGAGTTTGAGCCTCGTCTGGACCATTAAAATAAGTGTTAGAATATTATTTAGAAGTGATCTTATATAATTGGGTTAAATAAATGATCGGCTCTCGTTTAAACCATGGATGCCTTAACATGAGAACCATATATGGTTATAAGTGAAAACTTCTTCTAAGTTCCTAAAAGGGATAAAAGGACAATAATATGTGTCCACCAAATAAAATAACAATATGTTTATACGAATGTGCATTTGTAACTAATGCCAGCATATATTAATGTATTGTGAGATAGTATATAAAGATTATATTAGTATTGTTTAAAAGGACATACTATGTTGTTATTACCATCTTAATATGCTAGTCATAAAATAGTATAGTCGATTAACAAATTATAATTATATTCAGTTTAGGAAAATATAACATAGAAATGTGGTCATTATAATATAGGTGAAAATAATGTTAAAATAAGCTTTACTTTCCTATTGGTTTTCATTAGATGTAAACCTATCTTAATAAGGGGTATGTAATCATCATCATCATCATCAGTTTCTTATACATTATTATTTATGCATATATTTACCCTTCACTTATGTATTCATTACCCTGTACACAGATGTCACATGATCTAACTACCCCAGGCCACGCCTCTTCCAATGGTTACTACCCCTTCTAGCAGTACCGTTGTACTTATGATCTAAGCTCTATTCACCCTTACCCCATACCCTCACAACATCAGCATATTGTAGGGTGTGGAGGGTGTCAACAAACACACACAAACCGACCTATAGGAGGCATTCAACTTACTATTTATGTGTACATTTAATAGGAATACAAACATTACTAATATTAATGCATTATATACTATGGTCATATAAATATATATTATTTAGTAGGAAACCATTTATAGGGTAATTAGTAATTCGTGATAACAATGTTTATCATTGTAACACTGCATTTATTGTTACAAAACAATATTATATGGAATATATTAGTGATTCCCCATTTATTAATCCCTACATAATATTTCAAATACACTAGTGTTTCTCCCTACTCATTTATACATCGCCTAAAGTTAACATAGTTTCTATAACTAGAACTAGTTTGCCTCGAAGCCTGATACCCTCTCCCTCTTCTCCCGCAGAACTAGCTCAGAAGTACGCTCGTTCCGCTTCATACGACGCCGCAATCGACGTTACCCATCCTCCCCCCGTCACTGTTGTCGCTGCTGCAGCTACGGAACCGGCCCAGACGACCTCTACCGTGACCTCCAACGAAGCGACGATAGCCAAGGCGAGAAGTCAACACGCCACCTCTGTACGTAAGCAACGCCGCCGCAACGAGCTCATTAGTCGCGTGAACTCTGAACTCAACGGCGACCTTCAAGAACTCATGGAACAGCGCATCGCCCTCGAGATTCAACTCGATCACCTGCTGCCCTATCCATATTAACCCTCGCCCCCCCCACCCCCCTCTCTCTCTCGTACTACACACCCAATAAAACTACAACAAGCGCGTTATACAGTGTATTCTTCACACAACAGTATATACATATGATGGGATAGAATTCAAAAGGAAAAAAAAGTCTTATTGATAATGAGTGTGGTATAAAATATCATATATTTATTATTTAAATTCTACTAGATTATATATATATATATAAGTGTCGGGAGTGATACTGTATGAGATGATTAGGGAGTAGGTTTGGATTCTAGGTATACTGTAGTTTCCTTGAGGAGCTTCATTGTCTGCGAGGCCAGGAATGCTGGTATAGAGTTGTATTGTTTCATGTAGATGTCTATTTCATCCTTTAAAGAAGACGCGTAGGCGTTGTCTAGTAACTTGAAGCCGTTATCTGCTTGCTGCGGGGGGGGGGGGGGGTGTGGTTACAGCGCTGTGTTGTGTGTAAAGGGGTGTGGTTACAGCACTGTGTTGTGCGTAAAGGGGTGTGTTTATAGAATAGTAGTAGTGGTAAAGGGGTGTGTCTATAGAATAGTAGTAGTGGTAAAGGGGTGTGTCTATATCATAGTAGTGGTGGTAAAGGGGGTGTGTCTATATCATAGTAGTGGTGGTAAAAGGGGTGTGTCTATATCATAGTAGTGGTTGTAAAGGGGGTGTGTCTATAGAATAGTAGTGATGGTAAAGATTTGTTATAGGAGATATATGTCACTTAGGTCAAAACGTGTAATTCGATATCACAATATCCCACCTCACGATATACCTATTTAGTTGATATTTGTTTCGGAACAAAACATACATTACATTTTTTATCTCGAATGTAATATTAAAAGCAAATTATAGATGTAAATTATATTTTTCATTTTCTAAAAGTAGGCGTTCATTACAATTATATGGTAAGGTTCAATATAATATGTAATTTAAAAGTTAAATTGTATGTATGTATAAATGAGATACATATTTAAAAGTTTGTTTATATTATGAATTATAATACTAGGCCAACTGTATTGGTTCGCATAATGATTGATACTAGCGCCACCTATGTAAATAGGTTACTCGTACATTACTCGTAGATAGGGAGTGATAGTGTTTGTTTAGTGGTGCTAGGCAACTGATGATATACAACAGCTAACATGGACTGATAATCTAAGATCTAGGTGTAGAATGACCGTGATGCATGTACCACTGACTGTATCGAGTAGTACGCAGCGCAAGGTGCTGGTGGTGGTGGTATTGTTAACTGAACATAGTGGGGGTGGGGGGGATACCCTATGTAGGGGTAACGGAAGGTGTGCACTTGGAGACAGTGCAGGGTAGGTGCAGGTGCTGGTATTGTTAACTGAACAAAATCAATAGATCCATGTTCAATGTAAAATTATACATATTTCGTAACATTCTAAAGTATTACGTAACAATTCGTTATTGAAATTATTTCAAACGATAGTATTACGACCTATATTTCAAACTATTCAGCATTACAATGTGTTTCCCGTAAATAGATACAAGTGAAATATAATCTTTGATATAGATAAGAACAACGTCTATAATACTCTTATTTTTTATAAAATTATTTTATTAAAATATCAATAATTTTTACATTAAACCTTAATATGCAATATCACATAAAAAGTACGTTTTATAGATCAATATAATTACTATTAGTTCATATATAAATGTACAGTGTTACCTATATTGAAATTACAGTTGGAGCTATTTATAACTTACTACCTAATAGGCATTGAAATGCTTATATCTATTTACACAGCGCGCGCATCAAATCACATTATTGGATACGAGGGGTTCCTAAACTCCCCTTAAACTATAGTAGTTGACTCTATACTCAGATACGATTACTTCACTCTATAGTTGAATTATGCATAGTTTGTGATGTGTTGCCTTTGCTTGAGATGAATCATCACTCCACACTATTACATAAGATCTCTACGGTTGGAGCAGGACAGACGGACATTAACCTTGAACATGAGGAAATCGTCCTTGTGGTTGGAGTAGACGCTCTGTAGGGTGTAGAGGCCAGCCTTCAGTTTGATCTCGTACCCTGATGATGAGGGTGAAGTGGGGGTGTTGTAAATAGGGCGCTAGGGAGGGTATACTTACTAGGGTTACTTATAAACAATGCATGTTTACAAATTGTATTTCTATAAATGAATGTATTTGCAGTGTACAGTAGGGTAGCCTGTTTTGGAAAGTTTTGCTAGCTCGCTCACAGTAGGTCATAAATGTTATATTAAACATATTTGTGAAGTTTCATCACAAAATATTCAATATTTGTAAGTGCACTTTAATGATGAAATATTTGCATTTTTGATTCAATGTAAATTTCAATTTTACAATGTATTTTATGTGTTTGTGTAGGTGTGCGTTTTCATAAAAATAAAATATTTGACATACGTTTATATATATCTTATAATATTAATAAAGTAAAAAATTACAAACAAAAACAAATTTTTTCAAAATTGTTTGTAAAAATGCTCAATAAAAGTAATTTTTTGAGAAATTTTTTTAAAGTATATGCTATTTTATATTAATACTTATATTCATATAATGATGATAGACATATATAATATAACATTTTTTTTTATTGTTCCATTGATAATTTTTTTTTTCGATTTAGAAAAAAATTAAAAAAAAATTAAAATTTCCGTTATATCGTTTTAATTATTTAAAAAAAATGTTAAATATTTTTTATGTTAAAGGATGTTTTTATATCCTACATATGCTAAAAGGCAATGTTTAATTGTAAACAATTTTTCCTTTTATATATCTGTAATTTAATTTTTTTTTGTAATTTTCAATGTAAATTCTTATCTTTTTTAAATATTGTTTAGCTTTCATAATTTTGGTCGGTTTTCAATTCTTTTTTTTTATTATATCTAGAATGATTAAGAGGAGTTATTCCGATTTAGCTGACACTTTTCTATGAAGGGAACTAACAAAATTACCAAAATGGGCTACCCTAGTGTATGGGTGATATTGATGATATCTGTTTCGGTGATAAATCATCTCATTAATAACTTTGCGAATCGAACCGAAGTCATCTAATATTGTTACTTGATCATTTCATTTAATAACGTGATTTATGATATTAAGGTTACCCTTCGTGGGTTTTCATGTAACAAATTGGGAATAATGTATCTACAAAAAATGTTATATCGAAAGATTAGTGATCTAAAAAATTATGAATTTTTTTCAACGTTTATGTATCATTAATATCTAACAGAATATCTATTTTATATAATTGTATGACGATTATAGTGCATTGAAAAGTGAACTTGATAATCGTACTAAAATTAAATAATATGATATACCATTTTTGTGTGTAATCTTCACAACATAATTATATTTGTACAGTTTATTTATATTCAACAATAAAGTTATATAGCGTCACCTATTTATTAGACATATACTCTGTAAATATTAATAAATTGTAATATTATTTCAGGGATAATTTAAAATAATGATTTATAGAATGAAAAAATGCAAAAAAAAAAATTTAAAAAGATTTAAATTTCTAAATCTTTACTTGTCTGGTTAATATATAATATTATCACTGTTTGTTATAAATAATGTATACATTATAATATTACTTTAAATAACAATATTATCTCTACTAATACTATTATAATGTAAATATCAATATAATAGATAAAACGTAATATATATATGAAATAGATAAGAATATTAGCAGTACTAATAGTACTGTTTGTAACAATAGCAGATCTGGGCTGATGGAGGGTAGGGTAGGTGTATGAAGATAACATACATAGTGTTGTGTTAGTACAAAGAGTGAGATCACTTCTGTAATAAACATGATAGATACTACATTTGTTTAAAGGGACCAATAAATATAACAATAATATAATTCACCATGTTAAAAGGTAGGAGAAATAGGCATGGGGGTATTATTATGTAATATTGTTCAATTTCTTATCTATAGTAGCTAATAACCTAATTTTGTTTCTATATTTAGCTAATAAATATAGCTTTATATGTAATTACACACAATTCTATATAAATATATACAAGTATGTTATACATTTATAATAATATATATATCACATATAATTATAAATTATTAGATATTATTCCAAATAATGTCACATATATATTTTATTTTTATATATTTATAAATTTCATGTTATTGTTTTTAATATATATATAAATATATTTCCATTGCAGAAGGTTTTATCAAAAAAATACTAAATAATAAAAAAGATATTAATGATTTAGTAACATTACTTATCATAAAAAAAAGTTACTGAGTAAATTGATGTTGAAAAATAAAGTAATATTTGTTTTAATATTTACAAGATAATCATATATTTCAGTCTAAATAATGCCATATATATACTTTATGTTTATATTTATGTACAATATTATAATAATTAATTTATCTATATATAATTACATTTCCATTGCAGCAGGTTTTATCAATAAATCATAGTTTAAATGTAAATAAAATGGAAACTTATACAATAATGTAATGATGCCAATTGTTTGTATTTGAAAACAGGAAATAAACATTTGCTAGCGCCTCTATATATCTATATATTTAATTCATAATATAAATAAACAAAGATATTTCCAAATTGTATTGAGTTTTTAAATTTTAAAAATCGATCTTATATTCATATCAAGGAATGAATGCCTAGTATTTTATAATAATTATTATTTTATTTATTTACAAATTATTTAGAATATGACAGACTAGTAGGTGTCATAAAACATTGAATTTTGAGTTATATTGAAGATTTCATCCATATTTTTTTTTGAAAATGAAAGATAATTAATTATATAATATAATTATTCAATAGAATACAAATTTATTTATAATTTTTTTTAGAAAAAAACGAATGTCGCTGGCCCCCTTAAGTTTTATTAATTATATTTAGATCTATATATATATATATATATTAAATTATATAATTATAAGATGATGAGAATCACTAACCTACAAATCACTAATTATAAAATAATAGAATTTCCAGTAACTACCAGTAAGTAACTTTACTTTCAGTGCCGGGGAAAACTTCAAATTTTGATTAAATTAAAATATACTGATTTTAACATGGTGTATAAAGTTTAAAATAGAAGCAACAGTCATGTAAAAAAATACTTTACAACTATTTGATAAAATATTATTAATATTCGTGTTCAAATATTCAGTTATGAAACGCTTTATTTTCATGATTTATAATATTAATATTTATACGAATTTACAAAATTCAATCTAAGCATACAGGTGTATTAAATAGTGGTTTAAATCACAATTCTACGTAGCAAAAGTTACATCCAGTTATCAAGTAAGTTATAGATATATATCCAGTTATTGATATATATCCAGTTATTGATAAAAACTTTAAAAGGTTGCCATTTTTGTTTCTCAAATTACTACTACTTTTGTCCAATTGATTCAATCATAATACAATTTATGAGTTTATATATATATATGATATTACTGATATGTTATTAAATGTAATAATTTAATTTATAAATATACTAATTATAAATATTATAAACAAATTTGGGAAAAAACAAACATAAATACAAAAATAAAATATTGGTGGTAACCGATAACTTGTAAGTGATTATATGTTTAGATATAGGATAGATTTTATAGATATGATATCTAGCTAACTATAGGTAAACAAATTAGGTTTATAAATTAGGATTATATGCATTTGTTTAAAAGTTGTAGTCATTTTATTGATCCTTGTTTTCCCTATCTCTTACATGTAAACTCTACAAGGTTACTCGAAGATACTAATGTTACTCTACAAGTTTACACAAAGATAATATATTAAATTTAATGATTTATATATAATATAAATTTTATTAAAAAAATATATTTACATCAACAATGCTTGATGTTTCACCACCACCACAAGATACATATCTATTTGTTATCTGCCTAACTGACCTGTGAGTTTGTAGCAACCTATGCGGAACCTATCGAGAGTGTCCTTGAAAACTGCTATGATCTTATTGCTCTTTATCTCTTCTGCTTCTAGTTTAGCTTGAAGATCTGAGACAACAGGGGGGTATGTGATGATAACAGTGGTGCTGGTGGGGGAGGGGGTAGGGGGATGTTTCTGAGTAGCAACTAGTGATGTAAATGATGCCGAGCTTTGATGCTGAGCCGAGACTTTCATTTTCGGAAAAAAAAAGAGCCCGAGCCGAGTTGAGACTTTAGGTAACTGAGACTGAGACTGCATCATGCTTTAGATTTGAGCACCATTTACATCACTAGTAGCAACAGTGGTAGTAGTTGTGGTGGTGGTAGTGGGGGGTTGTTTGTGAGTAGCAACAGTGGTAGTAGTGGTGGTGGTGGTTGTTTGTGAGTAGCAACAGTGGTAGTAGTTGTAGTGGGGGTGGGGGTGGGGGGATGTTTCTGAGTAGCAACAGTGGTAGTAGTGGGGGTGGGGGTCAATAACTTAAATAAGTCGCTATCGACACTATTCGTTACTTGACCTCTAGAGCACCACCGATACCTCTATAACGACCTCTATTAGAGGTTGATGTGACATCTATAACGACCTATATTAGAGGTTGCTGTGAACTCTATAACGACCTATATTGGAGGTTGCTGTGACCTATATTAGAGGTTGCTGTGACCTCTATAACGACCTATATTAAAGGTTGCTGCGACCTCTATAACGACCTATATTAGAGGTTGCTGTGACCTCTATAACGAGCTCTATTGGAGGTTGCCGTGACCTCTATAACGAGCTCTATTAGAGGTCGCCGTGACCTCTATAACGACCTCTATTAGAGGTTGCTGTGACCCCTATAACGGCGACCTCTATTAGAGGTCGCCGTGACCTCTATAACGACCTCTATTAGGTAACCTGACACAGTGATAATCTCCAGTACAGACTGGTCCTTGTTCAGAGTCTCGTTGGCGAACCGGTTAGCTATCTTATCTAGTTGACTCTGTTGTGGGGTGGGGGTGAGGAGTGATGAGGGGTGGGGTGGAGGTGAGGAGGGGTGGGGGCGAGGGGTGGGGGTGAGGAGTGATGAGGGGTGGGGTGGGGGTGAGGAGGGGTGGGGGCGAGGGGTGGGGGTGAGGAGTGATGAGGGGTGGGGTGGAGGTGATGAGGGGTGGGGGTGATGAGGGGTGGGGGTGAGGAGGGGTGGGGGTGAGGAGGGCTGGGGCTGAGTACGACACCACATACGACCGCTACTAATTATAAGGTACTTTAGTATCGATGTCGACATAGTTTTATTATATGTTATATCTCACTTCCGAACTCAATTTATTTAAAGTATGGAATACATAAACTACTACTACTACTACTACTACTACTACTACTACTACTACTACTACTACTACTACTACTACTACTACTACTACTACTACTACTACTACTACTACTACTACTACTACTACTACTACTACTACTACTACTACTACTACTACTACTACTACTACTACTACTACTACTACTACTACTACTACTACTACTACTACTACTACTACTACTACTACTACTACTACTACTACTACTACTACTACTACTACTACTACTACTACTACTACTACTACTACTACTACTACTACTACTACTACTACTACTACTACTACTACTACTACTACTACAACTACTACTACTACTACTACTACTACTACTACTACTACTACTACTACTACTACTACTACTACTACTACTACTACTAGCGCCACATACTACTAGCGCCACCTACTTGAAGTTGTACGTTCCGTGACTTATAGATGACGAGGTTTTCGATGAGCTTGCGCTGAGCCATAGCACTAGGGTTCTTCTCTAGGTGCATGACCTTGGTGACTTTCGGATCATAATCGCCCTGGTGGTGGAGGTGAGTATCATTCTTTCAATTCATAGCGGTGGCGATTATTTATTTAATATCTATGGATATTGCGAGGAATGAAATAAAGAAAATGTTGGTTTAAAATTGTTCCAAGAGAGTTCCACGATACTAGCATTTGAAAACAGTTTCGTGATCTCAACGATAAAACATCTCTATTGTCTTAGATAATAATAATAGAGAATAGTCATCGCTAAGTATAGCTACAACACTCACATAGTGTAATGTACATTATCTAGTGATCTAGTGATATGTTGTTGCCATTAGCAACCGTTAACCACAATTTTGTTGCCATTAGCAACCGTTAACCACCTTTTTGTTGCCATTAGCAACCGTTAACCACCTTTTTGTTGCCATTAGCAACCGTTAACCACACTTTTGTTGCCGTTAGCAACCGTTAAAAGTTAGTTTAAACCATGGTGTACGCATCATTATTAACTAGCTAGTAAGGTCGAGCTAGCAGGGATTGGTGATGATAAACCAATGTTACTATGAAATAAACCAGCCGTCGTTAATACGACAAACATTACTGAGATTAAATATTACCACTGTTGATGTTGTCATGGCAACGTAACTGGAACGTCACGCGTTACCATAGGTTTTCGTTACCTTCTTTTGTTTTAGTAATAGTCATGACCCCTGACGCATCCATTGAACTCTGACCTATTCATATTATCGCTCATAGATTTTAAATTCATATTTACTGCATTATAATAGCTTATAACAATACTGTATATTAAATAATTAGCGATATATATATAAGTGTTGCCATGTTGGAAATGGAAAATGTATTTTAAAAGATTTACTAGAATTATTTTTTATGATGTTTATTTTTAAATTAAATTTTTTTTATCAATAATTCATTTATTATGAATATTTATTTTAAATAAACGAATATTAATTAAAACATTAATGTATTAACATTATAAGTATTTATATTTATTCAATATAGTGAATAACATTACATGTGAATAAAATAAATTATCTCAAGTCAGAATTCATAATAAATGAATAATTTCAAAACAATTTTTAAATTAAATTTAAAAGTAAATATTAAATATTATTTATAATTATTATGATATATCTTTTAAGTCGTATTTTCTTCTGCACAAAATTACAAACTAATCTAAAATGCTACTTATTTATGAATTGTGTACATACACCATTGGACTATTATAATGCCGTAAATACAATTTTAAAATCTGCGAGCATTAATATGAATAGGTGAAAGTTCGATAGGTCAATACGACACCGGCACTACTACTGTTGTCGTTGTGGTTGCCGTGGTAATAAACCTTTAAAGACTTCAGATCTAGTTCAGTTTCGACGACCTCGAGACGATCAGTGAGGATCTTATTATCCTTGGCGTATTGCACTATGTTAAGTCTGTAGGGGAGTGTGTTTATGAGTGTGGGTGTGGGTGTGTGTGTGTGTATTAGGTTAGGCGTATTGCATTAAGCCGTGTATACACCGCTAGCATCAAGCACGGCGATTTGTTACTGTGCTTGTTACTGCACTTGATGCTAGGTATAAATTAGTATGTGTGTCCAGATAGCGAGCATCAAGTACATCATGTGTGGCGACTTGTTACTAGAGGCTGGCGACTTGTTACTGCGCTTGGTACCGCTCAAATAGATGTTCACATAGCGAGCATCAAGCACCGGCGACTTGTTACTCGAAAATAGAACTTTTGATAGATTTTAGGCGGCGACTTGTTACTGTCACTTGATGCTAGCGGTGTGTACACGGCTTTATATCTGGGGGTGTGTGGGGGTGTGTGGGTGTGTGTATGTGTGTGTGTGTGCGCGAATGTATCGGTAGAGGGTCCACAGCCTGAAGCTATGCGTTGCTAGTTTATTATCCTGCATTAGAACTATTTTGGTCAATATATTCAGTCTATATCCTGCATTAGAACTATTTCGGTCAATATATTCAGTCTATATTCTTTGACTAAATCAAAAGTTTCAATGTTTGCGTTTTAGCTATAGGTGAGAATCATAAATAACGAATAGCACAACGTTTAACATTTTGGTATAAAGAATTGAATAATACAAAATTATTCCATATAATATATATATATATATATATATATATATATATATCATATATATATATATATATATATAGATTTTTCAGATGAATTTAATGTGGTTACGCTTATACGCTTACTGTATAAACTAAAATCATACTGTATAACTGATTAAATCATGAAATGGTTTTATAATTGTTATTTTATAAATTATTTTTCAGTTTATTTTCACAATGGGAAAATAAATTGATCATCTAAAACGCTAATTTTTATGAATATTTGAGAATTTTGTTTAATAAATATATTGATCATATTTGTAAAAAAAATTATATTTTTCTTTGAATTAAATTTGAAGATGCATAAATATAAAATATCCAAAAGTAATAGTAAATGCATGTATTATAACATTTATTATATTTTTATTGTATTTATTGTAATTTGTGTTATTCTAAAATATATTTAATTGATTCTAGGTGATTTTACATATTTATGTACAACTCATATATAAATCATATAAAAATGTAAAAATAACATATCATATAAATAACAATAAATTTATGATATTTATACATTTTATTATTATATATAATTGTATTGTAATTCACCTTGCCATGCATGATAACTGGATGTAGCTATATAGATAAATATTAATATTATAAATAATGAAAATAAAACGTATCATAACTGAATATTTGAACACAAATATTATTCAAATTTTATAAAATATATTTTACAGGACTATGTCTAAAAACTTGATTTGAAATACTTTGAAATACTTTTATTTTAAACTTTATATACCATTTTAAAGATAAATCTGTATATTTTAAAATATTAATACAACATTTTTAACAACACTCCAAAAGGCTCTTAAAAAATTAAAAAATATAAAAAAAACATGGAATTATATTAGAATTATGAATGAAGGCTCTCCTAAGGAAAAGAAAACACCCAATATTCAATAAAATACAAATTAGATCGATATCTATATCGAATAAAGCCTTATCATTATGAAACACATACAAGTTTCCCCTATATCGTACAGGTATACAGCTAATGCTACGGTTCTCTGCGCTCTTTAATACAAAGTTATCTATCAATTGTTGTATTATTATAATGTATTAGTTTAAAATCAAACATTTTTATGGCAGATATCATTAATAACTGAATGAAACGACTAATATAAAAGATGATATATTATTCAAGAATCGACGATAAGAGACAGTATTATTATTGCTATGATTAGTAATAGTGTTAATATAATACTATTATAATAATTAGATCTAAATTTAATCCTAATTTTTATTATAATTACTTTTATCTTATAGTTCTCGGAGGGTCTTGTTTATGAATGTGCATTATACATGTATAATACATGTATAATCAATACATCTCTATTTAGAATATACCAGAGTTGGGTAACTAATAAGTGATACTTTGAACTAAAACTAGTAACAATAATACATAGATCTCTGCGCCCGTGTACAAACAATCACAGAGGTTATGTACTAGAGGTTAAAGGTCAACGCTAACCTGAGATCCTTGATGGTGTCGTTATACGTGGTGATATTTTCAATGTGAAGGTCAGTCTGCTTAATAGATTCACTCTTCCTCTTGCGCATCTTGGTGTTCAACTGTGTAGGGGTCGTGTTGGGTGTATAGAGGTCGTATGCGGTATATAGAGGTCATACGGTGTGTAGAGGTCATGCGTTGTGTGTAGAGGTCGCGTGCTTATGGTTATCACATCGGTGAACACGAAAATATTACAAATAGTGATTACCTTTTACGCATTAGTTGTACTATGTAGCTGTCAGTAACCTTGGCGATAGTGAGGTTACAATCTTTGATCTCCTTGGCCGATGATTCCATGTTCCTGGTGAACTCGAGGTCTTGTGTGGTATCTGATGGCAGGGGGGAGGGAACTATTACACGCATTAAACTAATGCTGAGATCAGGGGGGAGGGTGCGATTCACGCATCAAACTAATGCTCGAGGGTTGGGGGGAGGGAGCTATTGCACGCATCAAACTAATGCTCAAGGATTGTTTCAGTCGTTAACCAGTGATATCGTGTGGTTTGGTTATTTAAAATATCATATTAATTAATATATATTAAATATTTTATCAATATATATCTATATATATATATAAATGTTTTATATATAATTTTAAATTTTAAATACAAAATTATTATAATTATTATAATTAATTAAATATATAATATTATGAATACTATTTATATTTGTATTCGTATTTTAATGTGAATACATTTAGGGACCGTTTTAGCTTTCTCTCGAGTGAGAGGAAGTCTGCGATGTGTACAGGCGAGTCTACGTTCGAGACAAACTCCTCGCTAGAGAAAAGAGTCGCTTATTTAAGTCGAGTCAGTTGCCGAGTCGAGTCGTAAAACGGAACGGCGAGCGATTACTTCTTGTGCGACTACCGCGACCACACGATACACCCGTTGTCATGTGGTGTAGGCGAAACTCTATGTTTAGATAAGTATAGTATACGGATCAGATAAGTCAGTGGTACGAAGGGTTCGGTGAGTCGAAATCAACGCGAGCGAGCGCCTACACATCTATCTACACAACTATCTACACATCTATCTACACATCTATCTACACAACTATCTACACATCTATCTACACATCTATCTACACATCTATCTACACAACTATCTACACATCTATCTACACAACTATCTACACATCTATCTACACATCTATCTACACATCTATCTACACATCTATCTACACATCTACACATCTATCTACACATCTATCTACACATCTACCTACACATCTATCTACACAACTATCTACACATCTATCTACACATCTATCTACACAACTATCTACACATCTATCTACACATCTATCTACACATCTATCTACACATCTATCTACACATCTATCTACACATCTACACATCTATCTACACATCTATCTACACATCTATCTACACATCTATCTACACATCTATCTACACAACTATCTACACATCTATCTACACATCTATCTACACATCTATCTACACATCTATCTACACATCTATCTACACAACTATCTACACATCTATCTACACATCTATCTACACATCTATCTACACATCTATCTACACATCTACACAACTATCTACACATCTATCTACACATCTATCTACACAACTATCTACACATCTATCTACACATCTATCTACACATCTACACACCTACACATCTATCTACACATCTACCTACACATCTATCTACACATCTATCTACACATCTATCTACACATCTACCTACACATCTATCTACACAACTATCTACACATCTATCTACACATCTATCTACACAACTATCTACACATCTATCTACACATCTATCTACACATCTATCTACACATCTATCTACACATCTATCTACACACCTACACATCTATCTACACACCTACACATCTATCTACACATCTATCTACACATCTACCTACACATCTATCTACACATCTATCTACACAACTATCTACACATCTATCTACACATCTATCTACGCATCTACCTACACATCTATCTACACATCTATCTACACATCTATCTACACATCTATCTACACATCTATCTACACATCTATCTACACATCTATCTACACATCTATCTACACATCTATCTACACATCTATCTACACATCTATCTACACATCTATCTACACACCTATCTACACATCTATCTACACATCTATCTACACATCTACACATCTATCTACACATCTATCTACACGTCTATCTACACGTCTATCTACACATCTATCTACACACCTATCTACACATCTATCTACACATCTATCTACACATCTATCTACACATCTATCTACACATCTATCTACACAACTATCTACACATCTATCTACACATCTATCTACACGTCTATCTACACATCTATCTACACACCTACACATCTATCTACACATCTATCTACACATCTATCTACACGTCTATCTACACATCTATCTACACATCTATCTACACATCTATCTACACATCTATCTACACATCTATCTACACATCTATCTACACATCTATCTACACGTCTATCTACACATCTATCTACACATCTATCTACACATCTATCTACACATCTATCTACACATCTATCTACACATCTATCTACACGTCTATCTACTCATCTATCTACACACCTACACATCTATCGGCTATCGAGTCGCCGGTAATCGAACGAAAGCACCCTCGGAGGAGGGGGGGGGTCGGGGGGTTACGGATGTACGGGGGGTGGATAGAAACCTTCTAGATGAGTACGATCGAGGATGCTGACATCGTTTACGCTCTCGTACGATTCCACGAGACTCTTGAAGCCGGCACATTTCTGCGGGTATGAGATACGAGTATAATCTCTGCGCGCGTCGGGTTAGTCATGCTTGCTACTCGTATACTGATACACTATTACTTATGTAGCGTGCTAGTAGTACTGACTTAGTCCTTATACACACGCGGCGAATATGAATATTAATATGAATATAATATCGAACGAGCAAAGATATATCCCTGCGATTGCTGATGGAAAGTAATGAAAAATTGTGCCAACTGTATTACAAACTAAATATTGTATTTTTAGATTATATTCGTCTGCGTATATTGGAAATGAATATATGACTTTTATAAATGAAAAGTATTGAGTATAAAAGAAATTTAATTTATAGCGTTTTTTTAAGAATATTACATTATTTATAATAAGTACCGTTTTTCTTATAATATATATCCATATTCGAGAAACGTGATAAATAAATAGGTCCATTTTCAATGTAATAAACATATTAAACATGTTAAGCAATAAATTCTACTGCAAACACTAATTTCCTCCTGACTTATTTATATTAAATTTAATAAAGAGTATTTGAACATTAAACGTATAAGATAAACTATATTTGATAAATATAAACATTATACTGTATATATATATATATATATATATATATATTATGTTAAGTGGTGTATGTCCATTATAATAATAATATATAGTTTATTAGGTAAACAAAAAAATAAATAAACAAAAATATGGAAGAAAAAATAGATATGAATTGATACCCAAATCGACATGGTACAAAAATTAACATTGGGTTTACATTTAATAACTAAACGCCTTGGTTTATGCATGCCGAACAATTTATATTGTAATTAAAACGTTAGATTAATTATTAAATATATAATATCGTTGATTACATTACTATGTGTATTATTATTTCCTCATTATTATAAGGTTTAAATACAAATGAAATATATATATACAAATATGTTGTATATTGATGAGTAACATAATATCATTGGAAATATTTGTAAATTCTATAATAAAAGTCAAATACTAGTTTTTCAAATTTTGAATACAAAAAAATTGATTATCATAAAAATGTGCAAATATATTTGGTAAAAACAATTTAATATTATTAAAAGTAAACAATATTTTTAAAAGACCATAGTATTGCCAACTATATTTCAAACTAATTAGTATTAAATTAAATTGTACGTAAATAGATACAAGTGATATATATTTGCTTCACAAAAAATCATTGAGGCAGAGGAGGAGTAGTGGGAGGAGTGGGGAGGAGGAAGAATGGGAGGAGGAGGAGGAGGAGAGGAGCATTTGAACAATAATATTTGGGTAACTGAGAAATTAAATATTATTTTAAATTATGGGCTTAAGTTAAATTATATAAAATTTAGAATAATATTTCAATTGTATCAGGTATTATCATTACTACTACCTCCACGACTACTACTACTACTACTACTA
>OZ025242.1:94568859-94596359 GCA_964019155.1 Osedax fenrisi | reverse complement strand
GAACTTGAGCCGTCAACAGGTTCAGCTTCGTCGTCTTATCCGCCATGTCGACGTTGGTCTCCAGCATGTTGCTCTCCATCTTAGCCATATTCTTCATGAGGCGTTCATTTCTGTTAACGGAACGAGCTGAGTGTAACAGGGGCACATGCTCGACTAGCCAGATATCATGGAACATCATGGACAGTGTCTGTGTGAACGGCTATACCTACGGAGGGGCACACGCTCGACTAGCCAGATATCATGGAACATCATGGACAGTGTCTGTGTGAACGGCTATACCTACGGAGGGGCACACGCTCGACTAGCCAGATATCATGGAACATCATGGACAGTGTCTGTGTGAACGGCTATACCTACGGAGGGGCACACGACTAACGCGAGCCTTACGCCTCTTACGCCTACATGATCTATTACAATGTTTCACTCGCCCATGATATCTAGTAAATGTTTTACGACGAATGAATGATATATAACAATGGTCTGCATCAAAAATAGGATGACATTCTGTCAATTGATTCTAGACTTATTTTTGACACTGATCTCAAATGTGAAAACCGTTTTTCTCAATCACGTCTAGTTTTTTTTTTATTCGACTTACAAATATTTTCCAAAGAGTGAGATTTCTAGAAAAAAAATATTTTTATAATTTTTAAAACCTTAATTAATAGTAAAATATTTTATAAAATCATATAAATATGCCTGAATATATTTTATATATATATTCAAGTAAACAATATATCTTTAAACATTATAAAATATGTTTACAAGTTGTATACAAAAATGATTTTTAAACTATGTACCCCGAAAATATTGGATTATTTTCAAAAAAAATTAATAGATCATTATTTGACGACTAAAATTATAGAATACATATGTAATATATTTTTCTAGATTTTTAACACTCCTTTCAGATATGTTTTTAGTTTTTACATATCGGGTTTATTTTTTTTTTGTGGTCAATTTAAAATATTTTTTTTTGCTTTTTTTCTCAATTTTGTTAAGTTATTAATTCATGCTATTATATGTATTTAAAAGTACTCAATTTATAACTATATTATATTATTAACCATTTTTATTGGATTTTACTTGATGATATATTAAATAAACTTAATTATTTTTACCCGAAACTTAATTTTTTATTTTATTTATAAATAAATATATTCATTTATATTTATAAAATAATAATATATAATATATAAATAAGTATAATATATGGTTAATAATATAATATAGTTATAAATTGAATACTTTTAAATACATTAAATAGCATGAATTAATAACTTAAATAAATTGAGAAAAAAAGCAAAAAAAAATATTTTAAATTGAAAAAAAAAAAAAAACATAACCCGATTTGTAAAAACTAAAAACATATCTGAAAGGAGCGTTAAAAATCTATCAAGAAACATATATTACATATGTATTCTATATTTGTTGACGTCAAATATTGACCTATTAAATTTTTTTGAAAATAATCCAATATTTTCGGGGTACATAGTTTAAAAATCATTTTTGTATACAACTTGTAAACATATTTTATAATGTTTTAAAGATATATTGTATAATTGAATATATATATATATAAAATATATTCAGGCATATTTATATGATTTTATAAAATATTTTACTAATAATTAAGGTTTTAAAAATTATAAAAATATTTGTTTTCTAGAAATCTCACTTTTTGGAAAATATTTGAAAGTCGAATAAAAAAAAAAACTAGACGTGATTGAGAAAAACGGTTTTCACATTTGAGATCAGTGTCAAAAATAAGTCTAGAATCAATTGACAGAATGTCATCCTATTGAAAAAAGTTAAAAAATGCAGGCCAGTGTAATCGTTATAAAATTCGGTCGGTATCCGTCTGTTTTAGGCTTCGGATTACGCGATTCGACGGTTATTAATGCAGTTTTAGAAAACAACACATCTAATTAGAGGTCACATGACTTACATCGCAGCCTTAGAGCGACCGCACACTGCGATAAAGTAGCGCGTGATCACAGGTAAAGAGATACCCCTCGAAGCCCCTTGCCAGTCAAAATACGCTGAATATTTTATTAATATGTATTTTATTATTAAAATTATATATATTTAACTGGGACTCGGTTTCGGGTTACGATTCGGGGTTCAAATGGTCCAAGAGTTCAGGGTTTTTGTAAATTAATTTCGGGTATTTGTGTAAAAAAAATAATAATAATTAAAAATGTATATAAACATAATTAATTGATAATAAATTACTATAATCGATACCACTGATAACATCGGTAAATTAAATATTACCAAAGCCAAAGATACACGGTCGCCTATTAAGCATACGTAAATTGTAATATCTCACCGTACCAATCAAATAGGAAAGTAAGTATTTAATTATTGTATAGATATTAACATATTTATAATATTATCTATATATTTGTACTACATTTTTAATCATAACTTTTGTTTTAATACAAATTAAAATACAATACGACGTATATTATAGAATTCAATAACTTTCCAGTGATACTAATTTTATTACGATAGCATCAATATAAAAAATGACATTCTAGTAGATATTTGTTGATTATAATAAAAAATATTTCACAATCTAATATTTTTAAATTATATACTCTATTTATAATTTTTTGCACATAATTATATAAATATATAATTATATATATTTTATTATATATATATATATATTTATATAACTATACATATAATTTGTATAAATTGTGTTGTATTCGAATGTTTAATTACAAAATAATTTCCAAATAATATTAAAATATTTATAATATAATACATTATTTTAAACATTACACGAATCTAAAAGTAATTATTTTATTAAATAATGATAATAAATATTAAACATTAAATTTAATAACGTAGTCTCGAGGTTAAGTTATCATACGTTTAATTGTATATTGTATGAGAAATTTAAAAAAATGTGCATATTAATAATTTATAATTAAAAAAAATATATATATTTAAATATATATTTTTTATTTCTCATTATATATATTATATCTTACATAATATTTATTTGACTTGTCATCACTTGAGATCAATACACATTATGAGTATGAGTATGATCACTCATACTAGATGGTGCTCCTGCTAGAAAATATCCAAAATTAAATGTATTAACTTATTTTAAAAAAATCTCGAATTAAAAAATTATTTCTGAAATATTAAATACTTAAAAAATATATAAATATGTATGAATGCAGCTATGTGCGTTGCATATGAAATGATATCGCGTGAATTCAATTTATTTATGTTTTTCAATAGACAATTAAGTTGTAAGAGCTACTTCATAATAAATACCTATGTAAATTGTAATCAATATCAAATCTAATTACGCTTGTGATATTCAGCACCTCTTAAAACTTAATTGTCTATAGAAAAACATATCATATAAACTTCATTAGTATTACTAATTGCATAGTAATAATATTTATAATATACATATAAAATAATATTTATTTTACACTTTCATTATCTAGGGAGTTACGAGATAATAAATTTTAGGATATGATTGTCTCGAGATAATGAAAAATGGGCAAAATTTAAATCACTAATATATATATATATATAATATATATATATATATATGTATATATTATATATATAGCTAATAATCTAGAAAAATAATTGGGGTATTTAATGTATTATGAGGAAATGGAGTTAGGGATACCAACATGAGTTTAACTTTAGTGTAGTTATTGAGGTTCACCACATTCTTAGCTTCCAATGACTCGACGTAAGAAATACGAGATGTGGTAGGCTTCTCTTCCTTTAGCATCAATATCTGATAAATAAGGGGCATGTGGTTAGGTAGAGATTGCGGTATCGGAGATAGAAGGGGGTGGTTAGATAGGGCTCGCGGTGTTAGAGAGAGAGAGGGGGTGGTTAGATAGGGCTCATGGTGCTAGAGAGAGAGGGGGTGTTTAGATAGGGCTCATGGTGCTAGAGAGAGAGGGGGTGGTTAGATAGGACTCATGGTGCTAGAAAGAGAGAGAGAGGGGGTGGTTAGGTAGGGCTCATGGTGCTAGAGAGAGAGGGGGTGGTTAGATAGGGCTTGCGATGCTAAAGAGAAGGGGGTGGCTCACGGTGTTAGAGAGAGGGGGTGGTTAGATAGGACTCATGGTGCTAGAAAGAGAGAGAGAGGGGGTGGTTAGGTAGGGGTCACGGTGTTAGAGAGAGGGGAGTAGTGCGAGTTGTGGATCTGAACTGAATGTGCAAAACTCCCTCATCTAGAATGGAAATGATACGCAATAAACACATCTAGAACAAAAAGGACACAGAATAAACTCGGCTGGAATAAGAAGGACATAGAATGAAAGTTATGAAAGCATAGGGAGGGCTAGGAATTAATGAGATATAATACGTAACAGGAAGTATGCGAGCTACTAGTGAACACGAATAGACTGGTGAGAACTGTAAAGCTTTTGATGAGGTGGGGTGGTGAGATGGGGTGGTGAGGTGTAGGGTGGTGGGGTGAGGTATTACGGTAGGCGGAGCTACTAGTAGTGGGTAGTGGTTATGGGGTGGATACCGTAGTAGTAGTAGTAGTAGTAGTAGTAGTACTAGTTGTGGAAATGGGGTGAGGGTAGTAGTAGTTTGAGAAATGGGTGGCATGGTAGTGGGGAGTATTACAAGGTAGGGGGGCTATGGGGCTTACAGATGCACCCCATTACAGCGTACCAACGTCGTATAGATGCTTGACTTTGTTGAGTTCGTAAATTTGATCTTCGAGTTTATCCTTGCGACTTTCGCTATTATGCAACTTCTCTTTCAATAGCAGAGTATTTTGTTCATTATTCCTTAAGGTGGATAAGATGAAATGAATATATTTACACATATTTCGATGTACCAACTAAATAATGATTACCAGCAATGATACCGATGATAGACAAGGGCAAACGGACCCCGTTTTAGGGCGTGAGAGTTGTAACATGGAAAGTGAGCCACATGTCCAGTTATATATCTACAGACCAACTACATAAACTACATCATTAGCGGGCCTTATTAAGAGGGTGCTGAATAAGCGGGTCCCTGAGCCCTACCTAAGCCCTACCTGAGCCCTACCTGAGCCCTACCTAAGCCCTACCTAAGCCTACCTAAGACCTACCTAAGCCCTACCTAAGCCCTACCTGAGTTGAGTGTTCATGGTCTCCAGTTCAAACACACGTACAGACTGAGTGTCATACTTTTTGCGCAGATCTGCGAGGGCAGTCGGGATGTAGCCTTTCTCTCCGATCAGCTCGAACCTATCTTTTAGGATCTGTGGGTAGTAATGGGGGTAGTGGTGAGGGTAGTGATGGGGTAGTAGTGGGGGGTGTAGTGGGGGGTAGTAGTTCTAAGTTTAATGTTCAATATAGTCTAGTGGGCAATGTAGTAGTAGTGGGCAATGTAGTGGTAGTGGGCAATGTAGTGGTAGTGGGCAATGTAGTGGTAGTGGGCAATGTAGTGGTAGTGGGCAATGTAGTAGTAGTGGGCAATGTAGTGGTAGTGGGCAATGTAGTAGTTAGTTTATGTCATACACCGTAGGATCACTGGACGCCTGTTAATATACAATAATTTGCTGATGTTTAAGTGGTGTAGTGGACGAGAGCATATATACAGTGTGTATACGCGATATTTAAGTGGACGAGTAGTGTAGTGGACAAGTGGTGTAGTGGACGAGTGGTGTAGTGGACGAGAGTGGACGTTGACCTGGACGGTGATGTTGTCCACGTTTTGACGGGCATTAAACTCATTGTCTTTGTTGTGTTCGATCAGCTTGCCAGTGTACTCCTCGAGAATCTATAGGAAGCCCGAGAGGTGGTGTTAATGTTTGATGTCGATGTTGAAGGCGATCACTAATGTAGAGTATTAGTTTGAAGTCCTTTACTAGAGGAACAGTCGTACCAAGTTAATAAACGAGAAAAGAAAATAGAATACAAAAAAATGTCTTCTAATAAATTATTATTATACTCGGGAAACAATCCCGATCCGGTAAGTGAGTATTAATATTATATATACGCGGTTAATACGTGAGCGAAATATACGAGTGCACACACACACACTATATATATATATGTTGTGCATGATGCATATATGTGAATGTTGTATATATGTATTATCTGTTGACAATGAGAAAAAGACGACCATCTTAATTTGTAAGCTATTTGAGTTATAACAAATATTAATTTTGAAAATGGTGAAACCAAAAGAATACTATTCAAGGTTGCGATATTTTTTCGGCAGAAATCAGTTTTACTGCTCACAATTGACAAAAATGGTAACAAAAACTAACTCTTGCAAGTAAATTTAAGGTAATAACTGGCAAAATATCATTATATCTAAAAGGAGTATTTTTTTAATTAGTTTTTATTAAAATAAAAGATATGTATTTATTTAGATAAACTAATAGAAAAAAAAACAATGATTATATTAATATTTTGAATACATAATTTATAAATAAATATCATTTATATATTTGTTATATGATAGATAATATAAAATTATAATATTAAAGAATACTATATTATAAGCATAATTATAGGATTGCACATATTTTGACATAAGCTTTATTAATTTGAATTTATAAAGACAAATTATATTTATTAAATAATATATGTTATTGAAATTTAAATAAATATTTAAAATAGAATATACAGTAAATCCTATAAGAAACCTCTTTATAAGAAAATGTTGTTCACATATTTGGTTGGAATTCAACCTTTTCCAAATTAAAAATCCTCTTTATAAGAAAATCTTAAAAAAGAAAAACCTCTTTATAAGAAACTTATTGTATACAAAATATAAAAAATAATTATATATAAAAATTATAGAAATTAATTAATAATTTTCTATCATATATTCTTATTATATAAGATATTTTTGTTTCTTAAAGGGGTTTCATACCAACTCGGACACAATTATTAACTCTAAATCTCTTTCATGGAGATTTAAATAATATAGTTAAACTTTAACCTCTAATAATTAGAGTTATAATTGCGTTCGAGTTGGTGTGAAACCCCTTTTACAAATATTTTATATTACATAAATAGCTCAAATTGAATTAAAATTAATTAATAAATGTTATTGTATATCCTTAAATTTATTAAAATTAATTAATAAATGTTATTAATTAATTTAATGTTATTAATTAAATTATATCCTTAAATTTTAATGATTATTAATCTGTTATCTAAACATTGTACAAATACAATTATTTTAAAGCAAACAATTATTAAAAACTATTTTAAATAAATCATATTTATAAACTATTCTGTTGATTAATACTTTTAAATAAATAAATATACTATAATATAACCTATAGGTTATATAATTCATTTTCAATTATAAATTAATTCTTAAAATCATTGGAAAAGTAAAAACCTCTTTATAAGAAAACCATTCTATAAGAAAACAATTATTGAAAAAAACCAGTTTATTATAGAGGTTTCACTATACCATTTACCTTTAAACATTCTGTATATAGAAAAATAAATGATAATATTAATAATTATAATTAAATAATTTAAAATAAATAAAAATAATAAAATATATATATATATATATATATATATATATATATATATCAACAAATATTTATTTAATTTGAATAACATATAATATTATTAAAAAAAATGTTATCCGAAGCAAATTCTCCACAAGCACTCCCTAGGGGGGGCGGGGTCGGGGTCGTAACCTTGAACTTCTCGACGTACTCGGTGACCTGTTCCACGTAAAGATGGTAGCGATGATCAGCCTCCATCTTGTAGGCTATGTATTCGTCCGTCAGACTCTTGTGGATCACTTCTATCTGATAGGGGCGATGGGGTGAGGGTGAGGGCGTAGTAGGGGTGATGAGGGTGGGGGTGAGGGCGTAGTAGGGGCGATGAGGGTGGGGCGCGAGACTATTGTGAATATAATCGTTTCGATTATTTAAATACACAATAATATATCATTCTATTATGTTATAATGTGTTATTAAATATCCATAAAAATATATTACATTAAAATATTTATATATGTTTGTAAATATGCGTTTTATTTATCATTAATAAACAATGACAATATTAAAATAAATAATTAAAAAAAAAAAAAAAATAACTACATTACAGCCTATTGTAGTGTCTAATTATATTGTAAATTTCAATTCATTATTATTGATTATCATATATTAATCAATGAGATATTGCATTTTGATGTTTTATTATATTTTATTTATATATATTTATATATTGGGTAAATGAATACATAGTTACGAATAGTCATGAATAATATAATATTATGTGTATACATATACATTAGACTAGTATTATCTTTATACTGTTATAATTTATTTTTAAGTTATATTTCTAAAAGGGGTTTCACACCAACTCGAACGCAATTATTAACTCTAAAAAAATAGGTGTAAAAACCTCTTTTAAAAAATATAGTTAAACTTCTAATAATTCGAGTTAATAATTGCGTTCGAGTTGGTGTGAAACCCCTTTTATAGAATCATGATTTAAAGACGATCATTAAATAGATTTTTTTCAATAATTATAGATTTATAATATTCGTCGGTGTTGAATATCACTCGCCCCGAAATCACTCAAGCGATGATACACCGGTGTGAAAGCAGAGTTAAGAGTTAAGTTAGAGTTAAGCTAAACCTTATTTAGTTCTAGTTGAAGGTTTAGACATTCCGCCTTTTTGTCCATGTAGTTTTTGTTGAAGTCCAACCTATTGCGAGAACGCGTATACATATAGGTAGACATACGCGTAGACATATAGGTAGACATACGCGTAGACATATAGGTAGACATACGCGTAGACATATAGGTAGACATGGATAGAAATGCGCGTAGACATGGATAGAAATATAGGTAGACATATAGGTAGACATGGATAGACATATAGGTAGACATACGCGTAGACATATAGGTAGACATACGCGTAGACATATAGGTAGACATACGCGTAGACATATAGGTAGACATATAGGTAGACATACGCGTAGACATATAGGTAGACATGGATAGAAATGCGCGTAGACATGGATAGACATATAGGTAGACATGGATAGACATATAGGTAGACATATAGGTAGACATATAGGTAGACATACGCGTAGACGCTTAGTATTGAGAAACTGGGGTGATATCGACCAGTTTATTTAGGGCGCAATAGAAAACAACGCTCTTTCTAAACAAACTTTTATGTATCTAATACTATATATTTGTCATCTATTAACTTGAGTATGAAATATTCATACAAGTGTTGAATGAACTCCAACCATATATATATATATATAATATATATATATTATATAGGTTGGAGTGAATTATGAAATAATTATATATATATATATATATATATATATTATACATATTATAAATAATAGATACGGGCGATCTATATTCGGTCACAAGAGATGAATAACCGGTGTTCAATAAATAATATTAAAATAAATAATTTTTAGTAAAATAAAATAACTACATTACAGCCTATTGTATTGTCTAATTATATTGTACATTTCAATTCATTATTATTGATTATCATATATTATTCAATAAGAAGACATGCAGAATATATGCAGAAGCGTACTAAGTAGACCGACCACTATGTGGGCCGAAGTGCTAACTGAATCTTCTTGTTGCTGTTATGTTTCTCTTTGATAATCTTCCTAAGATTGGTGTTCTCTTCCTGTGTTGATTTAGACATATTCGCTATCTTCTCTTCCAGAGTTTTTATATGTAGCTGAATGGGTGGGGGGGGGGTGGTAAACTGGATTGGAAAATTTGTGAATTATAAATGGTGAAAAGAAGTAGGTCTGTGGTATCTGTAGTATTGTTTAATAATATAATGGTTATATGAAACAGAATCTGAAATTTTGTTGAATTCTGAATAGTAGAAACCCAGACACTTTCAACTAGAAGTTTAACAAGAGCAGATAGGAAATTTGACATAGAGTACATATGGAAAATTTTAAATAATTTATTTATCATACTTATACACAGTGTTGTGAGTTAATAAAAAACACGTTTTAAACGAGTTTTAAATCGTTTTAAACAAAGAATAAAAAACGAAAAAAACAGAAAAAAAAACAAGAGACTATAATATGTACAAATTTATTATTAATTGTTAATATTTAAATTTAAATTTAAATTTAATTTGACAAATAATAATTTCTCTGCTCTTTTTTTGATATAATAAATTGTATAATAATTGAAAAATTAATGATTATTTAATAAATGTATAAAAATATAATATTATTATTATGATAATAAAGTTAAATTAGATTTCTTTTATGTTTTGATATAATAAATTATCTAATATTATATATGTTTAATATTATATAAAAAAATAGTATGAATTTTCATAATATATATATTATTATATAATTTATTATATCAGAACATAAAATATATCTAATTTTACTTTATTATTTATAATAATTTATTATAAAATAAATATAAAAGTTCATAAAGCTTTTATAATATTAATTATATAATGTACATTAGAGCGGCTTGAAAAATATAAAATTTTCAGATAATTTATCGCTTCAGTAAGATAATATTAGAAAACATGTAATATAATTCAATACAAACAAAATTAACTCAATTCGTGAAATATTGAATAGTCAATATTACTTTCAATTTTAACATAGGATTGATAGGAAATCTTATAATTGAGTAGATACAAAATTAATTCAATACATTTTTTAATATACTTCCTATTAATGAATTTTGTCATACGATATATATGTACTAGAATTAAATATTATTAACAGGATAGCAGAAAAAAAAAATTTTTAATTAATAATTTCTTTATAATTTTATCATTTCTAGGATTGAACTTTTTATGTTTATTATTTATTGAATATTTTTTGTTTTTTGTTTTTAATCAAAAATAAAATTCAGATCAAGTTTATTATATTCTTAATAAATGTATAATATATATTTACTATATATGATTATAAAAAAATTTGTTTAAATATGTTTCTAGGAATAATTTGAATTTTAATGATTTCTATAGAAAAAATAAATATTTTCAAGGAAAGATGAATAAAAAATTTCTAGGACATAGTCAATTTTATTTTTTTTTTACCATAATATAATTTTAATTATCATTGAGATGACTGCAATAAAATTTTTTTTATATTATATTTTTTTCTAATTTAAAAAAAATAAAAATATTTTTAACTATACAAAATTTAAAATCTGATTTTTTTAGATCCATATTTTTATTTAAATATACTTAAGTCTCTTAAATGCATATTAAATATATAATTAAATTAGAAGACGATATCAATTAATTGGTTGTCAAGGTAAAACTAAAGATAAATAAATGCTACGCATGCGCAGTAAATTTAATTATAAACAAGTATTTTTCCTATAAAATGTTATTAAACATCAAATTGACAACTCAATTGAGTATAACACAATTTTTAGTTGTTACACTACTGTTTATATATATTATATGTTTAAAGTTTTTACTGAAGCAACATATTTAATGACTAGCCACCCTAATGTACATATATCTATAGATCGTGATACAATCTCCATGTCTGTAACATTAAATAATACAGAAATACTCAGTGTAACAAAATAAATATTATAATTATTATAATTGTCATACTAATGTATAGTTTGACAATATGATTTAATGATGATAATAATACAGATAATATATTATTTGAATTATTACTGATTATTCATATAATATGTACTTACTTTATTATTATTTTATTATTTCACAACATATCTACTTTATTTAAATAATTTTATTTTTTGTAACAGAAAAAAACGGATAAAAAGCGAATAAAACGAATTAAAAACCGTTCAAAACATGTTTTAAACAAACATTAATAAAAAAAGCGTTTTTTAACAACACTACTTATACATAAGGAACATCACTGATATTTTATATTCAACAAATATGTATATAATGGATAATATTGATTTATTAAAAAATAAAAAAACTATTTGTTTTTTGATTATTCCAGAAATCACAAACAAAAATTCATTAAAATATTAAAATTTCATTTTCCAGGCATATAATAAAATTATTTTTTAAATTGATATATTTGAATTTTCTAAGATTATCTAATAACTATATAGTAATCTTATTTATATTAAATAAATAAGTATACTCTATAAAAAGTGACTCTACATCATTAAAAACATTTACAAAATCAATATTTTTAGGACAGCTGGACAACTGTACATTTTTTTTTTATTTTCTTCGAATATATATTTTCTCTTATTTTGTGAGTTATTACCAAAAATTGACTTTTCAAAGTAGTGTTACAACATTTTTTAAGGTACATTTTGAAAAAAAAGGTGATTTTCTCATACAAATAATATTGTTTTCTTACACAAATAACAGTGTATATAAAATTAGTTAACTAAATTTTATAATACATATTCAACAAATTATGAAATAAAATAATTATAAATGTACAAACATCAGTATACATACATGTAAATAAACAAATTTTATTATAAATATTAAACCAATTAGTATATAAAATAAATATAAATTTACAAATAAAAGTGTAAAATAAAAATGTCATCTGTACACTTCTTTTTCAACTAATTTATATACAAATAACGCCTCCAGGCATCGATATATAGCTGTAATTTACCAATAGGTATTCTGGATACTCCATATGCAATTTACAGTTAGAATTAGTGCTTAAATTCATTATATTAATAATACAAAATAAAATAACTTGATAAATTTTAAATATTTTACAGGAGGAAATGCTATAATGTAGGATAAAGGGGTATTTTTAGAATCATGAATTCGAATTTATAAATTTGATTGGCGTTTAACTAAAGCTTCGTCTAAATAAAAAATAAAGTATACCGAGTCGCTTAGAATTAATCTACATATAATACACACTACTTCTATTACGGATATTGAGATAGAGCCACCTTAGGGTAGGGGCTTAAATGTTTAGTAGTAAGGGGGGGGTGGATGGGGGGTGGGGGATGTTGTATATATAAAGAAGTAAGAGGGGAAAGAGGTTGTACATATAGCCGTACGAGGGGGTGGATGGTTATATGTATAGACGTATGAGGGGGCGTTGCTTAAATAGCCGTTACTATAGTAGGGAGGATATATATATATAGATGTCGTACTACCGGTACTGGTATACTACTGGTATACTACCTATACTATACTGGCGGTCTACACGCTCACCTTATAGTACTTCTCCTGTTGAGTCATGGTGTCGAGGAGATCCGACAACTTACTGCGTTTGTGGTCGTCCTCCATTAGGGAATTGATGCGACGTTTTCGATTACCTGGTGAACGGAGCGATTTCATTGGTCGATACGGTGACCGGGCGCGCGATTGGCTACGATCGGCGCGTAATTACGTGTAATTAGACGCGATATACGAGCGCGCGTATTCTTGAATCCGCTCTAATATTCTCTACTTATTCGCGTAATGGAAATTCCTTATTCCCTATAAATAATGTTTATTAAATATACCGAATAAATATATGAAGTTATAATTATATGGTTATTGAAAGTTTATTTCAGATTATTAGAATATTTATCTTTACAAATTATTGATAGGTTCATCTCATTTTTCGTAATTCTGTTTATTTATACAAAATATACATACGTTAATAAAAATAACAAAGTTGAAAAACATACATTTTTGATATAATTTACAAATATATACTATTTATGTATATATTTAAAAATATAAATTGATAACTTTATTGATATATGTTTTATAAATATATTACAATTACTATGTAGAATTATGCATTATTAAGGTTATCATAATGACGTTGATGATTAATAATTGATATCCTTCCTAGGTTATCAATAGTACCCGAATAAGAATTATAGCGACAGGTATTAAAAAGTAGAATCGTTAGTGCTTATGCAACAAGAACGGGGTTGTTTTAAATAGATTTTGAAATTGCGTATATCCATAATTATGAATTGTTAAAGATAATATAATATATTAGAAGTATATATTCTAGAAATTTGTGTTTTATATTTTATTCATTACTCTTAAAAAATATCAAAAATATGCAAACTATGTCGCAGATTTTATATTAATATATATATATATATATATATATATATATATATATATATATTAGTGATACATTCATTTTATTAATTTAATACATGTATTTACAATATACAATATATGTATACACTGTATTATTTTAGGCTAAATGCGCAAAGAAATACGCGTTTAAATACACACGTCCATTATAAAATATAAATTAACCAATGGATACCAAATTGTATTCAATCCGAAGTAGGATGGCCCACTTCCAATACATTACAGTTAGTAATTGACTACATTTAATTACAATGTAATGCTTACATAATAATAGTTATTGAAAGTATTATTATAATTAATTATTATTAAATAATTCTAAATAATGAAATGATGATTTGGCTATGCATGGTCGGGCAGGACACAGCAGCAGTATTCTAATTTCAATAAGGTGAATTTACGTTGTAATTTATAAATGGGCGTATCTATAGGGATATATAAGTGCGGCGATATAAATATAGTGATATAATTACTAATTGATTATATAACCATTTATTTTTTATTAGAAATTTTGTAAAGAAAAACTAACTTGATAAAACAATTGTTAAAATTTGTTAATGATTATAAAGTAATATAAAATAAATTTAATTATGTATTACATAGGGAATATGGCTATATATATTATAATATAAAGTTTATATATGCTCATTCTGAATGTAATGAAACTAGAAAAAACCTAGAAACATAAAAACTAAACCAAAGAAATCAAACCAAACCAAAAAAAAACAATCTAAAACAAACCAGGGTAACCAACTCAAACCCAAAATATTAATTATTAATATAGAGTAAATTCATAGTATACACAAAGATTTTCCGAAGTAAAGATATAACACTTACGCGAAATCGTGTAATTTGAATTTGTATACAAAATACCCTGGTGCCACCTATAGCGGGTTACTTTTAGGAACTATGCGTTGTTTATAATGTAAATTCGTATTTAACTATACACTTTTAAAATGTTAAATAATATGCTTTAAATTAATATTTATATGATGAAAACTAAGTGTTCATTACTAATATATAACAAACAAATATGATATGTATGTTTTAAATGCTATAAGTATATATTTAGTGAGTAAAAGCTAATTTATATTGCATGTAATTTAATAGAGCAATGAAAACATTGTTGTATGCAAACAGAGCCGAACCTAAATATATTTCAGTGATTTCGATACTACTGCTAGCAGCGGTTGGGGCTATAACTAAATTACGTTGCATGCATAGGGAGTGTTATATCTTTGCTTCGCAAAATCTTTGGTTGGGTCATTGGGTTTTTTTTTGGGTCATGAGCCAATTTCTAAAAAATAATATAATTGTTTTTATAATCAAATTGACGTTATGGTCGAGAACAATTGAAGATAAGTATACATATATTTTAATATATATACTTTATAGTTAATATTATTCGTTTATGACTAAAGTTTAATAATAAAATAACAGTTTTTATTGGGTCATGGTATTGTTTTAAACTAATAATTATCAAATAAAGGGGTCATAGTGAAAAAAGGTTGGGAACCACTGGCGTACGTAAAGTTGTGCTGGAAAATCATTTTCAAAATGTGTGCCGTCTGACATGATTCCCTGATAATTTTAAATTATTTTACCATATATATATTTAATATAATATTAAGTTACGGTACGCGTATTAAATTTAATAAATGTTCATATTTTTCTCACTCGAATATGAATGGGTTTTTTAGCATTTTCAAAAATATGGGTTAGTTAAAATCGATTTTTTATAATAAACTATTTACTAATTATAACAATTTTAGTATCGTTGGAAAGCTAACATAGCAGACTATATTACGTAAATAAAATATTCTAATTAGCATTGATAGAAATTAAAATATTGATATTTTAAATTAAAGTAATTTATAATTTTTAAAAGTGTATTATTTTAAACAAAATTAAATTTCAAGAAATACAGCGTTATTATCATTCAATTATTAGCTAAATATTAATACTATACATATTATGTATGCATATGCATATTTTTATTAATTGGTATTTTAAAATGAGTGCTTGATTTATCTTTCAATTATATTTTATTTATTTCTTTATAGGGAGGATAAATAATTTTTGTTATGCACATTTTTAAATAATTTATAATTAAAATGAATTATTCATCAGGTATTTAAGAACAATTAGTAATAAAAACGATCTATTATATATATATATATATATATTATATATACATGTATTATCAATTAAATCATTAATATATTACATTCTAATGTTAATACATATATAAAATTCACTTAATATCATATAAGTTATATGATATTAATTTGAAATTTTATTATGAAATGTGGATGAAATAAATAGTAAACTTATATATATATAATATATTTATATATTATATAGGGAAACGATCATAAAGGACGAGTTGGGGGTTAGAGGTTACATTTTAAATACGAGTTAATAGTATATATGTATATATTGTATTGGTATTTGTGGGTTATTTGGTGTAAACAGGGTTTAGTATTGTCTTGCTGGTGTTTTCGGAACACGTTTAAAACCGGCGCCAAAAAATCTATGACTAATAGTTTATTCAATATCGAAGCTCGCGCTTTCGTAGTTGAAACGCCCGCCTCTAGATATAGGCGTGTCATACTAGATAAACTACGCCTATAGATATACTACGGACATGTATGTGCTTAGTATATACTACGTGTACAATATACATGTAATATATATCTCTCTATATATATACATACATACGTTATACACACACACACACACACACATACATACACACACACACATATATATATATATATATATATATATATATATATGTTATATATATATAGAGAGAGAGAGATATACATTATAAAAAAAATACTCACACACACACATACATATATATATACTTTATAACAAAATACACACATACACACACACCTATATTCATATGTTTTTGAACAAAGGAAGTATGACTATAGTCATATATAGACTATATAGACTATATATATATATATATATATATTTATATATATATATATATATATATATATATATATATATATACTTTATAACAAAATATACACACACACACACATATATATATATATATATATATATATATATATATATATATATATATATAGAGAGAGAGCTATACTTTATAACAAAATACACACACATATATATATATATATGTGTGTCTGTGTGTGTGTGTGTGTGTATATAACGTATGTATGTATATATATAGAGAGATATATATTACATGTACATTGTACACGTAGTATATGCTAAGGACATACATGTCCGTAGTATATCTATAGGCGTAGTTTATCTAGTATGACACGCCTATATCTAGAGGCGGGCGTTTCAACTACGAAAGTGCGAGCTTCGATATTGAATAAACTATTAGTCATAGATTTTTGGCGCCGGTTTTAAACCACAACCGTTTTTTCTAGCTGCATTACATCCCAAAATGAGTCTATATAAATTTATTTCCCATTTAAAATTTAACCTTTAACCCTCAACTCGTCCTTTTTGATTGTAATCCTATTATATATATATATATACTTGTAATCATAATATCATGTTTTAGTATTTACAATTAATTATATTATTATTACAGCTATTAGCTGAGCTAATAGTTAATTAATTGAATTATTATAATTTATTATATTATTATAACTAATAATTATTAAATGAATTATTTCACCTACACTAATGATATTACATAATGTGTGAACATTTCGTTGAAATTTGTACATTATTTAAATAGTTAGTCATATTAATATATGAACTTATAAAAGCGACATCAATTCCTATTCTTTGCATGTTTAAAATTTACCACTTTTTTGGGCTTTCATAAGGGCATAACTTTTTTTGTATATGATATAAAAAAAAACTGAAATATACATTTGTTTAGTCTAGAAATAACGAATCCAAAGATATATATCAAATTGATGGTTCCGCTTTAATAACGGCACATATATATATATAATATAACTTATAAAAATTGATAAATGTATATAAACGTATATGTTAAATATAATAATATCATATATAATATATTATTATAATAATTATATATTATATTACATTAAATATATGAACTTATGATATATAATATACTATATTATTAATATAGGCTTTATCATAAAGTTTATGATACAATTTATTAGTAGATTTAAGTAATATGTTACACTTTTTTAATCTTTTATAATGATTATAATAATCATTATAATAATGTATTAACTTAATAAGTAAGAACAGTATGCTTAGTAAATAATATGTAGAATATTTATACTAATATATAAATGTATTTCAAAATTAAGTTGCGTTAATTATAAGTATGTTTAATCGATAAAACTGAGAAGAGAATATAAATTCAAATGTGCGGTTTTTCATGCGGCCCGAAATTGATGATCAATAAATAATCAATTTTCATTTTTTATTTGCATAATATTAAGTTATGTATAATTTACATGTATTATTATAACTAAACCTTCATCCATTACATGTTTGAACTTGCTTTTGTCCATGTTTTATCGTCAAATTATAATTTGATATTTAATCTATTAAATTCAATTCTTTTTTAATATAAAAAAATATATAAATATTAAATAACAATAAAGTTTAAATCCATTAGGGATTAAATCAAAACAAAATATTCTATTGGTTAAATTAAATTATCATATATTTAACAAAGATTTAGAAATTAATATTTAAATTACATTTGTTTTCTATGATTTAGTCATAGCTGTGGTATGAAATTCACATATATATATATATATATATATATATATATATATATATATATATATATAATATATATTATATATATATAATATATATATAGGCAGTGATGGGTACGATCACGACTTTTCACGATCGTCGATCAATGTCGTCGATCATATCTAACGATTGATAAACGATAAACGATTATTTATAAATTGGTTATTCTATCAATATTGCCATTATAGAAACAACATATAACCCACAATTGAAGTTAAATTTGTTAAGTAATTATGCAGAAGAAAAATATCTGTTGTTATCTATATTAATTAAGCAATATATTGCTTATAACATATATGTTAATACATACCTGATAACGAAGTTTAAAGAACTACACCAGAGCAAAGCGAGGCTAATTCAGATTAATAGTAATCATATGAATTATATGTTATTGATGATATCATGGACAATCCACTTCTAAATCAATTTTATAAATAGAAATACTCAATTATTCAAATAGTAAAAATATTAATTTAGATATGATTAATAATTATAAAAATATTAATATTATAAAAATCCTATTATAAAAATATTATTCTTAAAATACAATTATGATATAAATATATACAAATTATTTGTTTATTTTTTCACGATCGTCGATCATTTTCTAACGATCGACGATCATCGATCGTGATCATGCTCATCACTGTATAATATACAGTGTATAATATACACTGTATATAGTGTGTATACAGTGAATAAGGAGACGATCAAAAAGGACGAATTGAGGGTTAAAGGTTACATTTGAAATACGAGTTAATAGTATATACATATATTTTGTATAGATATTTGTGGGTTATTTGGTTTAATTGGTTTAGTTTTATCCTGTTTGGTTTTTTGTAGCTGCATTACATCCCAAAATGAGCCTATACAAATTTATTTCGGATTTAAGATTTTACCATTTCGCCTCAACTCGTCCTTTTTGATCGTAATCCCAGTGAATATAGATAATAATTAAAAATTAAAATGTATATGAAAACATGTAATTGGTATATTATTAAAGAGGATAGTATTATATTTAGATATGCTTGATAAATGGTGATTTATTTGTTTATTTGATATAGTTTATAGGTGAATTATTTATTGATGACATTTGATTGTTTAGTTATTATCGCATATCACATAGAGCAGTGGTTACCAGATTTTTTTCTTCGCGACCCCTTTTTAAGTTTTTTTTATATAAAACGACCCCTAAGTATAATTTTTTTTAAATAAAATATATTAAAAAATAAGTTAACTTTTTAAAATAAATTTATTAAAATATATAAAATATGTAATACTTTATTTTTGGTACTAATTTATCAATATCTGGCTCTATTCTGATAGAGTGAATCTCAGGTCAGGTTCCACTTGAAATGTATTTCTTTTTTATTTTTCAAATTTAATAAATCTGAAAAGGCTTTCTCACATAGATATATATATATATACCTATGTGCTTGTAAAAGGTAACAAATATTTAATTAACAAAATAAATAAATGTGGATAGGATATTATCACCGAAATACACAAATTATATCCTACAAAATCCTAGTTCTTTGTTTCAAATTCGTGCTTTGCACTAATATCATGTTGCATCATTATGAGTTCACTTTATTCCAAGTTATATTCATCGATATCTTTTATATCAGCATAAAAAATACGAAAAGCTATATTATAAAGATGATTGTGAATTTCTATTCCAGAATATACATTTTTAATTCATCTGAAAGATTAATTAAATTCGTTGTTATATTGTCTTGTATTTCAGTTTTCGGAATGTGATTAGAAGAAGCAACATATTCAGTAGGTATTTCCTATACGTATGGAACATTGCTAAGTTCTTGTGTAAAGTCTTCCGATACCAGTTATCAAATTTTCCAATAAATCCACGAATCTGAGATATTAATTCAGGAAAATATTTATTTTTCATAGATACATAATTTAAATATTATATCAGATAATATATATAGGACATTAATATATATACCTACATTAATATTACCTTGCAAAGAAGTGTTAAATGTATTAAGTAAATGTAAAATGTATTAAGTAAATCAAACATGTCAACAAGATATAACAATCCCAATATGAACTTATGTTCTTTCTATTTCATTGCTAGTTCAATAATATTTTGTTATCGACAAATAATAAATTCATCCTTAAGAGAATAAACTCTCTTTACAAATTTACCTTTTGATAACCATCGGATCTGAGTATAATATAACAAGTTATCAAAGTCCATTTGGATTTATCAAAGAACTCTAATTAATGAAATTCACGCTTTTTATTACTGTTTTTAATTTTTTTTATAAATATTCTGGAATAACTCGTGAAGCTAACACTTGTCTATGAATTAAACAGTGTATGCTGATTTATTATTATAATTATTTATCTTTAATAGGTTTAATTAATAATGATTTTATGTCTAATATACTTGATGCTCCGTCAGTAGGTCTACTCACCGACATTAATTTAATCCATTCTAAATTATTAGCAATATAAAATTAATTTAATTTATCGAATAAATCCACTCTTTAATTGTCATTATATTAAATCCAATTGTTTACTAAATATTGAACTATTTTTCTAATACACTTTTACTTCACAAATAACCTAAAATTAATAAAAAAAAAATATAAGAAATATAAATAAAATATAAATTTAACCATTTTTAGATCAGTAATTTATAAATGATAACCTTCATAAGACATAATTATTAAAGAAATAATTATTATTTATTTTAATTTTATACAATATATAAAATAACGCGACCCCAGACAAAACGGCAGGAGGACCCCCAGTTTGGGAACCACTGACATAGTGGCTAGTTATATCAGTTTATATTTCTAATTTTTAGTATTAAATGTGTTGTTATTAAATATTAAATCCTACCCACTTTAGAGATAGGATATATGATTAGACGTTTGTTATTAAAGATAAAACATTAAAGGGGTTTCACACCAACTCGAACGCAATTATTAACTCTAATTATTAGAGGTTAAAGTTCAACTATATTATTTAAAAGGTGTTTTACACCTAATTATCCTAATTATTAGAGTTAATAATAGTATGTATAATATAGTATATATAGGTATATATTAGTATATATTAGTATATATTATGAGATAAGCATTTATTTTATTTTAAATATTGGATCAAAATAGTAGAGTTGATAGTTTGTATCGATTAAACCTACTATCATACTTTGTTAACTCCGTTCTTATAACATATTTACTATTTTCTATATGCCACTTCTCCGTAGTCTCTTGACTTCATTCTTTCCCTACTATCCTCACATATCGCAATACTATAGTATAATTAGTACTTAGTGCATACAAATCTACGTCTCCCCTTTATCCTCCATTACTCACAATTTTCTCCGTCATGTCCATCTCCTAGGTTCCATCGTCAATACTAAATGAGTTCTATTCTTTAGGTACTTTGAAATTTCTACATTTATTTTACTTTATTGTTACTGTAATTACCGTTTGTTTTTCATATTCCTTTTGCTAATTGCTTAAATATAACACGTTTAGTGATCACTGATCAACCAATCTGATTATTATCGGAGTATTACTTCATCATTCTTAAGGGGGTTTCACACCAATTCGAATGCAAATATTAACACGAAATATTATACCTAAATTTTAGCTATAATATTTCGAGCTCTATTACGCACCGGCTCGAGAAATTAGCTCTAATAATTCGAGCTAATTTATAATTTTGAGTATTTACCACTTATATAGAATAAAAGTATTTATTGAAAGTAATGTAAAGAATTTAAAAGAAATATATATTATATAATGTTACGTTGTATTGCCTATGATATAATCTTATATAATCCCACCTAATCACTTTCAATTTGTATCTATGAATATGTATGTATACACGTATTTAACTATATATTAATATTTAGATGATATTAAACTCTATACATGAATATTAATTTATAATAGATTATAATATATATATATATTGTTATTATTGTTATTTTTATTTAGTGGAGTCCTTTCATCCCATCCAGGAACTTAGATGAAGTTTTCACTTATAACCATATATGGCTCTAATGTCCCTTCGAAGCCGCTCTCATGTTAAGGCATCCATGGTTTTAACGAGAGCCGATCATTTATTTATACACAATTATATAAGATCACTTCTAAATAATATTTTAAGACCCATTTTATAAAATTAATTAATGGTCCGGACGAGGGTCGAACCCGTGTCCTACTGCTTGTGTGTCTGACGCATTAACCACTGAGCCACACAGGCAGTTATATACGTAAAGTATATATATATATATCTATAGTAAGTTATATATATATCTATATATATATATATATATATATATATATATATATATATATATATATATATATATATATATATTAATGCAACGCTGATGATTCATTAGACTAATGACTCAATAGGGCCGTAACAAATCACTGAATATAAAGTAGTTTAACACACGCTACTTAATTTTAGCACGGATAAATTTCAAGTGTCATGTCCTTTCCGTTGGACATTTGTGTTAATACAAATATAAAGTATGGGGAATCAGAGTTATATCCGCATATATTGAAAAATATGATCAAATAATTAAAATATGGATTCTAACATTACGTATAGGTGTATAAAATGCATTTTTTAAATTTAGAAAATTTGAATATTACAAATTTATTAAATTTGAATTTTCCATATTTTTATAAATGTGCTCTGAAAAAAATCATAACAATCCAAAGCTTTAAATATTAGACATTTAGCTTTAATATTTCGAGTTGGTGAGAACCCTCTTTATAATTAAGATATATATATATATATATATATATACCATAATCAATGATATGAACAATTAGTTATATATGAGAAAGTTTTGAATAGTAATGTAATGAAAAATGGAATATTCTAAAGTATAGAATACTAAATACAGCTGTATTTATACTAGTATATAATATAGTATACATTTATATTATTATTATTAAATTATTACTTTTACTAATATTGTAATCTGTACATGAACATATTGGAGGTATCGACCAAATAAAGGCTTTCACTGATCCTCCATAGACGTATGATATACATAGTATGACGTATGTCTATAAACTGATTTCATTCATTCATTCATATTCGTAATTATAGAATTATTCATTCTAATATTCAATATGTTCGAATATATATTTTAATGTACACTACAAATATTCAAATTTCATAAAATAGAAATATGGATATGTTATTATTATATCATCACGAATGATGCATTGTTAATGAACACACTAATATAAATGTTACTCAGCAAACAATGTATCGTCACTTATAAGCGCTTTTTTCACTTTTGGAGTCTTCGATTCCGTATCGCTATATTAGGCGCTTTTTCGTGGCTTCGGTTCTCAATAATAAAGATTGATCACTTTTTGTCGCTTTTGAGAGCTTCAGTTCTCAATAATATTGGGTACTTTTTCGTGGCTTCGGTTCTCAATAATAAAGATTGATTACTTTTTGTCGCTTTTGAGAGCTTCAGTTCTCAATAATATTGGGTACTTTTTCGTGGCTTCGGTTCTCAATAATAAAGATTGATTACTTTTTGTCGCTTTTGAGAGCTTCAGTTCTCAATAATATTGGGTACTTTTTCGTGGCTTCGGTTCTCAATGATAAAGATTGATTACTTTTTGCCGCTTTTGAGAGCTTCAGTTCTCAATAATATTGGGTACTTTTTGGGAATTTGGTTCTCAATAATTTGATGACTTTTTTATGTAATTCTATGTACATATACAATTATATATATATATATATATATATATATATATATATATATATATATATATGTAATACATATTATGTATGTTTACGTGTGGAGTAAACTCGAGAACTGGGGATGTCTACATTTTTGAATAGCACATGACATCGGAAAACATGAAAAATTGTCTTTTGTCATTAACATGATTTTTTTTCATGTAAAATATTTTGCTATTTGAAATATTATTATAATATTTTGGAAATTTTTTATATTTAAAAAAAATATTTTTAGACATTAAATAAATATTTTTCGACATTTTAATAAATATATCATGTAATATTTTGAAATATTTTTCGACATTTTTAAAACATATTTTGTAATATTTTTCTATAATTTTTATATTTAAAAAAATATTATTTGAAATATTTTGAAAAATGTTGAAAAATATTTTTCTATATTTTGTAGTGTACTTTTTGAAATATTAAAAAAAATTATTTCTAATTTTTTTTTAATTATTTGATATAAAGTTGATATAAGAACAAGTGGTATTTGTTTTTTATTTAAAAAAATTAAATTTTTTTAAGTATTCGTTCACATACTAAATAACCTTATTTAACAAATTTTGTTTGCAAACATTATGAGATTATATAGGTGAAAATATGTATTAAAGTCATGATATGAAGAAGATCATAACTAACACCCCTAGTGTAAGTATAGCGGTGGTGACGGCTAATCTTCAATCGCATGCCGTTACCTAGCAACCGTCGGTTAATAAGCCACGCCCCCTGTCAATCATAAGGCTTGCTAATCGACATCTACAGCCTGTAGACTATAGGTGCCGACCACCACCATATATAGTGTAGCCCAATATAAATTATATTGAATTATATTATATAATACATGCACTGTACAAATCAACCCAGCAAACAGTAAGAGCAGCATAATAGCAGTATAACAGCAAATGCTAGAGCCTCAAATGTTTACATTGTGCTATTATGCTGCTATTAAATGTCTATTATGCTGCTATTATGCTGCTATTAATTTGTAATCATATTATGCTGCTGTTATGCTGCTATTATTCTGATATTATGCTGCTATTAATTTTAAATGTCTATTATGCTGCTATTATTATAATAGCAGCATAATATCAGCATAATAGCAGCATAACAGCAGCATAACAGCAGTATAATATCATTACAAATTAATAGCAGCATAATAGACATTTAATAGCAGCATAATAGCACAATGTAAACATTTGAGGCTCTAGCATTTGCTGTTATGCTGCTATTATGCTGCTCTTACTGTTTGCTGGGAAGTACACCTCGAATACTACTACTACCTCTAAATACTGTCTCTTTTCACTCGCAACTCTATACCTTATATCTCATTCTTTCCGCTTTCAACCATATTCCTCATCTATCATCGCTTTACACCATTACCTCTAACTCTACGCCGTAGAGTCTACGCCTGACCTCTAATTTGTAGGAGCGTCAAGGTCATCATCAAGACCGATGGAGACTCTAAAGTAGAGACAAAACTGGTCGCCTACTCGCGTGTTATGAAGAAAGGGGTTAGAACGGACATCCGAACACCTTTTAACTTTGTATTTCCATAGCATCTCAATACACTTTTATTACTATCATATTACGAGTTTAACACATTAACAGCTGCATAAATATGAATTCCTGTTGTTAGAGCGCCGTGCTATTTTGTATATTTTTCATATTTAGTAGTATAAATGTTCAAATACGCATTTCTATATGAAATATTGATTTCTTAACATTACAAGTTATATTTATTTTAAAGATAATACAATACTCTTTAAGAATATCTCAAAAGTTTTAAATATAAATCAATAACCAATGATATATATTAAAATCAATATGGTTTTTTTTTTTTTTTTGAAAAAAATTAAGGTCAATAAATAATTTGTAATTATTTTATTTAATAAGTGTAATTTTATAATACATATATATTTAATAAGTTATAGTAATTATATTACTTAATAATAATCTATAAGAAATATAGTATTTTATAAAGTATTCAATAAGTTATCTACAATATAGTATTTGAATATTTTAACATTTTTGTGTATTTTATATATGATTTACATTTAGCAGTATAAATTTACAAATATAAATTTCTACATGAAATATTGATTTCTTAACTTTACAAGTTATGTTTATTTTAAAGATAATAAAATACTGTTTAATAGTATATTCAATCATTTATATTTTGATAGTATCAGCCCAACTTTAATATAAAAAATAGGAAAAGTAAAGACATATATTATATAAACATATTCTCATATTATTAATAAGTTAACCTACATAGGTTTTATATAAATAAGTTACTGTACAACTTCTGAGAAATCTTGTATTAGAATATATCAAGAGAAATAAAAAGGAGCAGAATAAGTTATTGTTATTTGTGTAGAGTCCTTTCATCCCATCCACGTAGGTGAAGTTTTCACTTATAACCATATGGCCCTAATGTCCCTTCGAAGATTTATTTGTGTACACACAGCTATATAAGATCACATATAAATAGTATTATAAGAACTGATTTGATTGGATTTGATTGATCCGGACTGTGTTTGAACCAAGTGCATTATCCAATCGAGCCAAACGGACAGTTATGTAAGTATTTATATATCTAAATTATATAAAACAATAGAGTAAATAGAATTCATTAACAATCATGATGCGTCAGCAAACTTTCATGATATTAGACAGATATAGAAGTATAATTAGTTAGACTAGAAGTTCGAACTTTAGATCTAGTGTTAATGATGAATCTTAGGTATAGAGTTATGACAATATAATTACAATACAACTTCGGGGGTTATATACTAATGTATACGCGAAGGAAGGTTATCTATTTGTTAGTATAGTAAAGTACGTATACGAAAGTTTACACAAATAAATTAAAGATAATCATATTTACGTGATAATTTATATAGGTATATTATAGTATCTACATA